>JBBPMO010000054.1:0-75474 GCA_038090315.1 Xanthoconium stramineum
GAATGCAGAGGAAGAAATATTACACATGACAAGGGTAGTAACATACCTCAACACCTCTGAGAACGACAAACGCAGAAATGCCACCGCTAGCAACACTTGCCTGATGGCAACCAATCCACCAGTCGAATTTTATTTGATCGCCTTCTTCGGGTTCCACTCAGACTACCGAAACTGAGGTGGCTGGAACTTGTTACTCTCCGGAGCGCCCTATCTCCATAACTGACACCACTTCCTGCCTTTTCCGGATCAAGAACACCCGACTCTATGGATAGGAGGATGGATCGCGCAGCAAGTAAGAATGGTGCCTCCACATTGTCTCCGGTCAAGGAGGACGCTTCAAGAAAGTGAACACCTGCGCAACTGAGTGAACAAGAAACAGTTCCTGAGCAACAATAAATACCGTTCTCAGCTGCCCATCTACTGGCTTCCGACCATTCCACCTCTCGATCTTCCTCACGGTCCGATTTATTTCCAACTAGAACGGCAACGAGATGTGGACTGGCCAACGTCCTCGCATCGGCGAGCCACTTGGATAAGTTAAGGAAGGTTGCACGGCTGCAAATAAGAAATCAGTCCAAACAAGTAGCAAGGCCGTGAGCAACAACTGACTTTGTGATGTCATAGACGAGGATCACACCTGCGGCACCGCGGTAGTAGCTACGCGTGACTGATCTAATTCCAACGATTACTGATCATGAATCTCAAACAACACAAGCTAACGAACCGGAAACGCTCCTGTCCAGCTGTATCCCATAGCTGAACAGTTTGGGGCCAGGGGCCTCAGTATCGAGTCTCGAGAATGAAGCTCAAACCGAACCTGGAGCTTGATTCTCTTCTCGCCCAACTTGACCGTTCGACTGGAAAACTCTACCCCAATGGTGTGTTGCGAATGCTCTTTGACTGCACCGGGGATGAGAGATAGCTGGCAAGGGAGTGAAATAATACAGACAAGCATTGTGCGTGAAATGATGAAGAAGACAGGATTTGCCAGTTCCAGCTTCACCTAGAGTGGACGAAGCGGGCTGCTCAGCTAGGTGTAGTTGGTGAGTGTGTTACTAACCGACCTATGATGATGTATTTCATCAGGAAATCTAGACATTGATGAGTAAGATCGCTACCGCGGCAGGGGTTACGAACCGTAAGTTTCTAAGAGCTCAGTAGCATCCACATCGTACTCGTCCAACTCCATGACGCAAATGGCGGGAGCGTTGTTGACTGGGTGGCTCAAGGCAGAATGGCTGTGTAATATTCCCACGATCACCAGCCCTTCCAAGGGACCCAAACATCGACTACTCTATCTGCGCTACCGTCGACGTCCGAGTCCACGATATAGTACCAGGGATGTCCAGCAGCAATTAAACATGCATGCTGTCCAATAATCTGGATGATTTCCCCGACCCTCAATGTCTGTCCAGACGCCGCTATCTGTTCCAGCGTCCCATGTTCTTGTGAGATCCTGCCAAGTCTCCACGACTTACCGACAACTTCGCCGAATCCGGGTATCTTTCCAGTGTCCCTACTCATAGCGATGGCCCCGGCGTCACACATGGCCTCGTCCAAGCCGTCCTTGCCCCTAGCCGGGTAATACGATACAACCGTCGCGAGTACCCGCTGAGAGATTCGCGGGCGGTCAACGAGAGTTGTGTGAAGTTGCTGAAGGTCCAGCATAGGATAATTGCCTAAGCATCGAGCGCATGTCGTCAGTCTCGCCACCTCACGTCCTTGGGATCGACGTACCCGCGTGCAGCTCAAGAATTCCGTGCAGCAGGGAGGCTATCTTGGCCCTCGCCGAGGCGCTGTGCGCAGTAGGCGTCGAGCCGACAGACAGCACGAATGGTTGTTGGTAGGATGATATTTCAGGTGAGTCCGCCAGGATCTCTAACGCCATCGCTGCAGCATCATTGACAAGGCGCACTTCTCCCGTCAAGTACGATTCCGCTTGTGCAAGAGACGTAGATCCATATGCATTTCCCGCATGGCAATAAAATCCGTGGACGCAGATCGCGGGGGATCTGAGGACCGTCTTGATGAACGGTTTGAACGATTCAGGCTGAGGCGATGTGCCTGCACGTCTTTGGAGATTGAGTTGAAACTAACTCGCGTAACGGAAATGAGCATACTTTTGACCGCCGTCCATCTTAATGAATGTAGACCACTTCTTCGGCCTTGCTTTCTGCTTCTCGTATTCTTCAAGAAACTTGACCTGTTCTAGGTTATCCACCAAAATACGGACTGTTCCTCCGTACTTGTTCATTTCCTCGCCGAGTGCGGACAAGTCATCGAGCTTGTTCATGCCCACTGGGAGGCCATACAGCAACTGGTCAGGTGTCAGAAAAGCACCACCGCAGAAACTAAGCGACTAACATCTTTGACAGTTCCATCGGCTACTAATCCGCCTCTTAAGACCTCCCAGGCTTCCATCAAAGTCGAGACAACGACGGCACTTGTCTTATCAACATCGGAAACAAGCTGCATTCTTGTTCCCTCCACAGTCTACATCACAACACTCAGAAGACTTGCCGCACCGGGGGACGACGCGTACTCGCCTTGTGTGTCTTAAGATGAGCCCTGAAATTCGCTCCCCAGTCCTTTGCATTCTGGTGCATCTTTGAACAGTTGTCTCTGAAGGCAGCGCGATCCACGACCAAAGCTGGGGTACGCAATTCGTTGAGAGACTTTCCGACGAATTCATTTACCAAAGCATCCTTGTTGGGTGTCAAGAGCTGCCATGGGGTCCGTGTTTGCTTGATACTTTCCATGACTTCGGGAGGGTTCCAGACCCAGACTCATGTGGTGCCACATTATTTATGATATGGTATCTTTGGCTATTGACACGAGACACACCCGGGCCGCACTCCCGGGTATCGCTTATTTTGGTTCATGTGGATGGTGCTGAGCGGAATCGCTGAGTTATCAAGTGCGTCGGAACGTTGTGGCACTAAAGATAGCGCAACTTCTGCGAAGTTGTCCCCTCGACCTGCAATGACCGGACAGCCCATCGACCCGGAGATTCTCCCGCACCTTGATCCAGAGTATGTAGAATTTCACAACAAGTACATCGCACATCTCCCCCCTCCCCATACTCTATCATGGGATCCAAATATTCGTAACAAGGACGCGGTGCCAGGGGCTGCAAATATACTCGATGTCGGAAGCGTCAAAGATTACGACCTCAGCAACACCAAAGTACGTGTCTTCACACCCAAGGGACTCCCACCAGCCAGAGGATGGCCAGTGTATTGCTGGTATCACGGAGGTCAGTAACGATCGCAACAGATGTACAGTGATGAGGCGCTTACCCGCGGAAAGGTGGCTGGACGCTGGGAAGTATCAGTGCAGAGAACGCATTCTGCTCTCGAGTTTGCACAGGTAATGTTTATACCCATTCGATCGAGCATCTACCTGAAGGACAACATAATCTGAAGGGGCTAAATGTGTGGTCGTCACCGTCGACTATCGTCTCGCCCCAGAACACCCATACCCTGCGGCAGTTGAAGACTCACTAGAAACACTTCAATGGGTCTACGAGAAAGGATCATCCCTCCTGGGCATTAATCCCGATCTTATCGCTCTCGGCGGCTCCTCAGCGTAGGGAAATATTTTATTCATGCGGCCTGTACTGAGGGATTGTACAGCGGCGGAAACCTTTCAGCCATCATATCTATGAAAGCCGCACAACTCAACCCTCCCATCTCCCTTGTGCACGTGCAGATGATTGTTCCAGTTACCGATAACACTGCCCAGCCTACCGGAATCCCTTATCTGTCATGGAAAGAGTGTAAGAACACTGTTTGGCTCAATGCTGGTCGCATGATCTGGTTCCGGGACTTCTACGTGCCAAATGAGGCCGACAGGACAAAATGGGATTGTTCCCCCATTTTTGCCCCAGATGAACTGCTGGCAAAAATGCCATCCACATGGATCGCTGTCATGGAACTTGACATTCTCAGGGACGAGGGGCTAGCATACGCAGAGAGACTGAGGAAAGTGGGAGTCCCTGTTACTCACAAGTTGTATAAGAAGGCACCCCATCAGATCCTCGCTATGGACGGTGCGTTGTGTTTTACCATCCCAGGAGCCATTCTTATACCACCAATGGTGTCCATGTGCTTACGGTATCACAGGGTTAGTGGCGATTCTTCCCGATGTTAATTTTTACTGATCGCATCGAATAGTGTTCTTGCGATTGGTAGGGAATTGGTGGCCGATGCGACCACAGTTCTGGCAAAGGTGTTCGGAACTCTTGGATTTTAGTGTTCGTCTTCGTTGTGGGTTCGATGCCATTCACCAACGAAACTGTAAATTGGGAGAGCATTTATATAAACGATGTATTGTTCAACCAAGTGCCCAGCTGGTGCAATTCTAGTATGTGGCGATAGCCTCTATCTCGACGTCAAAGTCATTCGGGAGTTTACCAGCTTGAATGCAGGTGCGTGCAGGTCTAGGTTCTGGGACAATCTACGCATGCGGTGCGTGAGACGTTATCCATCCAAGCCATGTCAAGCATACCCGCATGTAGGTTTCGTTTACCCTATCAAAATCGTCCATGTTTTTCAAGTAGATATTGACTTTAACTACCTTGTCCCAGGAGGAGTTGGCAGCCGTCAGTACGTCGCCGAGATTGTTCAAACATTGTTTCTGTTTAATCCGTGATGATCAACTAGGTAAAGAAATGTCCTCAACATACAGTGTGAGTCTGGATGTCTCCTGGAACGGGATTGCCTTGTTTGTCCACAGGAACTTGTCCACTGAGAAAGACGAGTCCAGATGCCTTCACGGCATGGGCTGTTGATTGAAAAACCAAAGTTGGGCGAGTTTAGCGAGAATAGCAAAACACCCACAGTAAAGGGACTTCTGGGGCCGTTCCTGGCTATTGATCTTTTCAATGGAAGCCATGGTCTGAGTGAGGTGTCGAATGTGGGTAGCAGATGTCCTGGCGATCTGTTAGGCAGCACTCAACCTGCACCAACGTCTGGTTTATCTATTTCAAATTTTGATGTTATTGTCCTCCTGGATATTTATGACACAACCACCTTGATCATATGGGTCCTGTCCTCGTGATGTGGTGCAATGCTTGCGTGAACGATCAACCGATCATGGTCCACATGCACTGCGGAATTTACGGGACTCCGTGAGGCGAGCAGCCGACAGCATATCACGATGTCAACGACCATAAGGTACAACCTTAGAGGTGTTCTTCCAGATAAACGCATGCTGAAGTAGCGACAGACGAGTTAAACTAATAATTTTGGGTAGATACCTCGGATATTGAAGCAATCTCACCCACAGATCCAGAAACTACACATCTTTTTTTCGCCGATGGAGTAAGGAAGCTGAGGTAGTAGGAGCAAGAGCATTGAAATGGGAAGTGCTCCTACTTCAAGAATTGGGTTTTTTTCCGAAAAGTGAGACAATCTACGGGGACATTTTCATTAAGAGCAGAATCTTGTAGTACAGCGGGAACAAGAAATCAATTGTAACCTGCCTGTGCACGATCCCGTACCAGGTATGTACAGGCAAGACTTTTTGGGGGTTTATCGGAATGTACCTGCAGCTCAAAAGAATTAATAGCATGCGCATCCAGAATCACATATTCTGCAATGCATCAAATGTTGGGTTAGCCTCGTGTGTAAGTTTATTGGTGAGCCATCATGATAGCGTCGGATATGAATGTGGCGGAGACTTGTCGCCCTCCAAACCACCGCCCATTCAATCCCTGGACGGCCTTCTTTGCAGAATCGATGTTGCTGAACTTCAAGTATATCTCGCCCTGCATTCAAGGTGAGATGCGTGCTTGGTAGTCATGAAAAATAAAGCCGACCTGACTGTCTTTTTCAACCTTGATAGCGTCGACCTTGCCATACTTGTCTTCGCATTCACCTTTGACATCATCACCAAGATCTTTATCCCAATCGCGCTCTGTTTCTCTACAAAGAAACTGATTAGATTACTGTGTTGAAGTCAAGGAGAACACCAACTCTTCCGGATCAAACATGTCCTTGAGTAGAACAGAGCGCGATTGCATGGCCTGAGGAATGTTTGGTTTCGTACTGTAATTTTACAAATCTGGTCAATATACGCTATGATATATAAGAAAGGCTTAAGCATACGTGGGCATAGGTTTGGGTATCGGCTCGATTCTGGCAAGTTTCTGCATTAGTGCCTGACGTGATGCTGCGTTCAAATTACCGCCTTCAAATAGGGTGATCAATATCCTATCTTTACAATTTGGATCATGGGCATGCTTACCGCCAGATTCATCCAAAGAATCTTGCTGAGTGTATTTCACTGTGCCCTTCTCGTGAACAGTGTTTACCCGCAGCTAAGCGAGCCATGAGCGGGGTCGAGGGAAGTCCACATGCAAACACATACTGTCCTCCCCGCAAGCTCAAATCCTTCCATTTGCTCCAATGCCATCTTGGCGTCATCGGCTCTTTTGTACCTGTCGATATGGTGTGAACATAAATCTTCACTGACGCCAAGTAGAGGACTTACTGCACGAATGCATAACCCTTGCTTCTACCAGTCATCGGATCCCTATGCAGATCAACAAACTCCAGTTCACCAAAAGGCTCAAAGACCTGTTTGATATCGGATTCCGTGAGGTTGAAATGCAAGGAGCCGACGTATAATCTGCAAGATGATTCGCGTCAGCCACACTTGCATACATTTGACCAAGGAAAGTGACCCACTGCATTGCCCCATGGGAGGCGTTGACACCAGGTGGTAGGTTGAGATTTCTGAGATAGTGTCAGCTGAATACAACATGAGAATAATGCGCCTACCCGTCTCCTGGATGAAGCCTATTCCTTTCAGCTTCGGTTAATTGGACCACGATAGGTAAGCCCATGACGACTGTGCCACTTAAGCCAATGGCCTTCTCAACCAGATCTACGGAACGGAATTCCACATAACCGATACTATAAATGGATGAACAAATCGTCCCAGCGGAAACCAGAAAATACCTCACCCTTTGGACCGACGGGAGATCCTATCGGTGACGATACGAGCGTCCATGACAGTCCCTTCGCCCAACTTGTCTTCAAAGAAGTACCCAAGGTCACGCGCAGTGAGACGAGCGGCAAGCTGAGAAACAAAGACAGACCGGGCTTCAGAGTCGTCTTCCTTAGGCTCATCAGGGTTGTAATCTTCAGGAGGGGGATCATATCTCGGGGAGCTACGTCTAATTGACAGAGGGAGTAAGATGTCATACATGAGAAAAACGAAATTCCTACCTGATTGGCGGGCTTCGTCGTAAGGTTCGCTTATCAAATTCATCATCCTCGAGCGGTGTGTCATCGACGAGGGACTTTGCATCGCGCTGTTCCCTATCCCTTCGAGACCGAGGCAAATCATCAAATTCGTCACGAGCATCCCTCGCCCTCCTGTCATCGTACCTGCGATCACGTGAACGATCTCTGCGGTCAGAAGTCCTGCTTCGAGGACTATCCTTGGGCTGGCCGGCAGAAGAGGGTGGCAGATATAGACCGTCGACTTCGTCGTGCCTCTTCCGTTTGGACCGCTCGTCCTGGTCTCTCAATTCTGGGGATTCTTCGCCTTCGTCCCTCTTTCGACGTCTCTCTCTCTCGTCGCGGTCTCTGTGGCGACTTTCGCCTTGTTCCCGCTTGTCGCCGCCACGGTTACGGCGTTCTTTGTCCCTTTCTCGGTCTCTGTCCCGGTGGGACCTCTCGCGAGACCTGCTTCGTCTGTCCCGGTAGTCTCTTTCACGACTCCGCCTACGTTTGTCTTCGCTGTCTCTATCTCTTTCCTTTCGTCGATCCCGCCGGTCTCGTGAGTGCGACCGGTGAGAGCGCCTGGTGCGGTGGGTGTCAGTGGAATGGTTGCGAGACCTGGGGTAAACGGGTAAGCAAGCCCTGACACATCTGAATGTGATTAAGAGACGGACGATTTCCTGCTTGGAGACGTGTCAAAGTCCATCCCATTGGTAGACATCGCCGTTCCTTGCTAGATGCTGGTTCAAAGGTGAACGCCAAACGATTCAAAAGAAGTGCATAAACACGCGAAAACTTCGTTTCCCAGCCTTGTGTGCACAGCCACAACACTTGGTAACTGAACTCGAACGAACCACACTTCTAGTAGGCTTACAGGAGACCAGCCTGGCCCGTCCCTGACCCGTTTCTCGACGAGAACTAGGCATTTGTACACTAACTAGTATTCAGTATTCGGGAAGATCAAACAAAATGTCGTGTCGCTACCAACCACAACTGTACTCTGAGTTCGCCTTTGGGAAAAGTCGATTGTCAGGGAGTGCATAAGCCTGAACCTGTTGCATTTGAGGGAGAAATGAGAATGTATAGTATTTCGTTCGAATCCAAATACCATCCAGTACTACTCAGTCTACGTGTTCGCTGGAAGACCATGGTCATTTCTGACCAAGCGATTAGTACCCAGATCGACAGCATTCGAATCACGGTCAGTGATTGAAGTACTTGTAACAAAAATCTGTCACTACCCCTTGGCTAGTGGGATAATTGTCGAGAGCTAGCAAAAGCGTACAACACCAATGAGCAAGGGGGCGAACAAGACGGATTTATAAAAGCCCAACCATACCCCGATACAGTGTTTTCAACCTCAACGTTTAGCAGCGGCGCCTACGGCCCAGGTCTTTGGTCACGTTCATGAGGAATGCTAATGGATCAGGTAACAAAGACGGCGAGATTTTAACGGGTCATAGGGTTTTGTGCAGTGATTATGCTTGAGCACGCTCCGGCTCCGCTGTCCGCTGCTGACAGTGACAACATAGACCAATGTCATTTGATAATCAGATTGGTGCGCGAGGTGCAAGGTCTGTCTACTTGAAATTCATCGTGCGGTTCTTGACACCTTGCCCCTTGTTGCAGACCATGATACATCGAAATACTCACTGAGAGTTGTTGTCATTGGTGAGCAACTCGTCCATAGTTGCTCAATGAAGTGAACACACTATCGTCTCTAGCTCGGCAAGGTCATCACATTGAAGGAATTTGTCTTCAGCATCTCCTGTCGCAATACGTTGTAAGCAGGAGGTATGCAGGTCAATGATATGAGCCTGCAACTTGCATGAACACACTCGCTAATATGTACACTCGTTTTCATCTCACGAATCGCGGACTGACAGATTCTGACATGGCCACTGTACCCGATCCATTGGGTCGTTGGTAACGTTGACTTGTCATAAGGTACCACGAGAGTAGACGACTCGGGTTCAAGCAATTTAGAGAGAGGTTGGGGCAGTAATTGGGAATGTGGATCCCCAAAGCAACCTCCAGAAGTACATACATCTTTCAAGAATGGTTTCAGATTCAAAGAGGCGTATCTGAACACGTCGTCATTAGGGTGAATAAGAACAAGCTAAGGTGACACCTACAATAGTAGTACTCATCGATCAATGGTATCCAATCCCTGATAATCATGCCTAAGGCTCCAATAATAGGTTTAGTGGCGATGCTTTCTGCGATCGATTCAATCTTCGGTCTAGCGCAAAACGGAGCAGATTTAATAGAGCTTCGTAAATACCAAAGGAGTAAACTCACCGCGTGTACGAATCCCACACGGATCCGCGAAGGAGATACCAACCCAAGTCTCGGTCCCTTCGGGCATACTCATCCCGTTCTACGGTCGAAGACGGGGACGGGACCCGACGCAGGTTGCGGGATAAAAGCTCGAGCGCGAAGGCGGTCATGAGGGCACGATCTTTGTGCTTCTCTTTGGTCAACATAGCCACTGAAAGACGGTCCCGATGAGGCTCCTACGAGGGCTAAGAAAAGACTTACCGTAAACGAGGGGGCGGAGGATGTAAATAACTTCGGCTATCCAGTCCTGGATAGACGCAAGAGGCTTTATCAAATGCAAGGAAGGTCTGACAGAAGTTGTTGTCAGTGCTTTTGGTAGAAGATAATCTTCCACAGACGTATCGGCACGCCCGGGAGGGGGAGGAGTGAGCATGAGAGCAGAGGGTTGTAAAGGGACACGGTTGTTCTTGAGGTGGTCTGGAGTTGGAGGTGAAGATGAGGAAGGGGTGGTAGGGGCAAGTGTAGGGGAAGAATGAACGGAGGATAGCGGCAACGAAGCCGGGTCAATGTCGCGTTCAGGGATGGGGGGAGACAATAGGGACCTGCGGGTAATCCTTAGAAGGATGAACCGAAGGATCGCCCTGGCAAAATCAACATCAGGAACTATGTACTGTGTCACAGAGAAGGGATTACTTTACGGTCTCCATCAGAACGATACCGCGCCATCTGGCTCGGGTCGCTAACTTGCGTCTCATAACCATCTCAACGAGAAGCTGAGTGAATTTAATGAGCTCAAGTGCTCGGGCGACCCATTTGTAGACGGCATCCTTGTCGGACCACGCGCGAGTGTATTTGGTATGAAGAGAGGTGGGGAGAATGGGTCTCCACTGTGGATTACTCTTCACGAATTTCGCGAGTAGTGTGTCATGGTACAAGCTTATGACATTCAACAGGGCGGATACTGCAAGAGACGTATACTCGGTTACACACGACACATGACTAGCAGTAACATATGACTGACAAGCTTCCGACACAAGGTCGGCATCCTTGAACCTCCCAGGTAAAAACCACGTTATTGATCTGAAGGAAGACTCGAGGGTTGATATAGTTGAAACATTCTTGACAAGAAAGTTCTCGTATTTCGCCAGCGTCAACGACATAAAAGAGGGACACACAGTGGAGGAGCTGGAAAGGAGTAACAGACGCTCGAAAAATTTGCCACGGGTGGTGCACAAATGGTGCGTTGATGTACAAAGCTGACACCCAAACACTAGCAATATTTATGTTTCGTGTAAGCGGACAGCATGTTCCTTAAATAAATCCTCCCTCTGAGTCCATCCAGACCGCCAGATGCATCGAGATTCGTCGTCGAGCTCTGCTACTCTCCCTCCCTTAGACTACCTGCAGCCCAGCCCAGTCAGAGGCCAGCTCGAACCTCATGACGAACTCACCAGAAAGTCTGGCTGCCGTTTTCTCCAGTGCACAGATACCCCCAACGAACTCAAGGTTGGAATGGGTTTGTACTACCATTTCTTCCTACTCAACCCATTCTCTCTCCAAAGGTGCTGCTGCCCCCCCGGACCGCTCAGATATACGCTCTCCTGCTAAAAGCAGAGCTAGATGAGCTTGAAAAGCAACGGGATGCTTCTTGGGAGCGCATTCTCGACATCCGTCGTCTGAAAGACCGTATGATCAGAAAGTGTCAGCGCCTCGCAAAGACCTACTTCGCAAGCAATCCCGGAAGTCACATACCCTTCCTCACCCTCCACGCCCCACCCGACTTCCGCGTCAAAGAGATCGAGAAGTGGATTCGTCTTCAGGAGGGCAGTGATGTGTTGAAGAAACTGGTCTCCCCCGATACCCTCAGACAACGCGGTTCGTTCTGCTGCGATCGTTGCGCGAACTTGGTACCCCACAACCACACCATATCAAGCCGCCGGTCCTCGACACAAACAGTCCATTCCCGCCGTGCGTCCGCCTCCGAAAAACTGCCGTCAAAGGGCTCTACGCTCTCAAGGCGTTCTAGCGTGTCCATGAGCAACACGAAAGGCACCAATCCTAAGTCCCCATCACCTAACAGATCGACTGTCATCAATGAGAACACTGTTCGACATGTCCGAAGTCGGGAAGCCCATGCCGAGGAACACATATCCTCGCACGTGTCGAATCATTTTCATGAAAACGTTACCTTTCATGCCACCGATGCCGTACAGGAACATGCACAAGTTCTCGCTTCGACCCACAGGCAAAGCGCATCTATCGAAGCGAGCAGGTTTACAGAGGCCAAGCTCCAGGAAACAAAACGCTCTATACATACCATCGCCGAGGACCCACACGAGCTCAGCATGGATCACACCAACCGTTCTTATGTCGAAAATCATTCTGAGGTGGGGTCTTTGAGCAATCTCTCCATCGTGTCCCTAGACCCATTACCCGTACCATATCATGGGTCCACTTCTGCCGCTTTCATGGAGATATGTGACAGCCCTGTAGACGTGACATTTCCTGAAGCCAATAAACCTCGGCAAAGAGATTCGTCTACGGAAGATAGCACTCCCTCACCACCATCGGAAGATGATCTAACCACGGATGGCATGCCTCGGCGAGATATACCTCGTAGACGAAGTAGCCTCAAGCGCAGTAACTCTGAGCTTCGGATGAGTATGGCTTACTCGGCGAAAACTGTGTCATGGGCAATGGACCAAGATTGGGCCCACCAAATGACTAAGTATCACGCCGCCGCCGCCCAAGTGGAGCATGCTGGTAAGTTATTGTTTTCATTCACTTGCCCTGCTTGACGCAAGGTGTAGATGAAGAGTGGGGTGACATTTGTCAGAAGTATCAAGAGGAGCTTGCTGGATTGAAAGCGCTCCGTCGTAACGTCACGCAGACCCTATCAAAGCTCCGCCTGGAAACGGAGAAGCTTCAGCGCGAGGATGAAGTCATCAGAGACCAGGAAGAAAAACTCCGCCAGGGATATGAGCAATTAGAACTGAAGCATGGACAGTACCGTGCCAAAGGTGAGAGCTGTGACTACCTCATTCGACGCCTTACTGACCCGAATATCCTCAATTCTTGGTAGTCAATGCTGTTTTACAAGAAACGGAGCAAGTTCTCTCTCTCTGTGGTTCAAAACGCGATGGAAAACTTCAGATATCTTAAGGGCCCTGGTTTACCTTGCAATCAACCCATCGTGGTTTAGAAAGATGATCTACCGCCATCTATCGTTCATATATTTGCTCTGGATCCATAATACCTTTGTACTCTCCCCCCTTTTTTTTAACGCAAACAACTGTGATCGCTAGAATCCATTTGGCTACAACTGCCACCCACCTAACGGTGTCCCGCGAGCGAACGTACTGCCAGTGTCGGCGCGTTTTCTTCCTCGTTCTTGGAAAGAATTACATGTAACATGGTGTTTACAGATAATGGTCGTATAGCTATCTCTAGGAGTCCAGGGAAATACATATGGCCGATGAAATAGAATTAAACAGAACTTCTGTCCCCTCTTCCCACAGGGGCCTCAGTGCCCATAGTTCTTGGCGATCTCCATCAGGACAGCCCCAGCGTGGCTTTCGTGGGCAAGGTTCATCAACCAAGAAGCAGAAGACGACTGTTGACCAGCAACACAATTAGTACTCTTGCTCGCCGCAACTCGAGTCCGGACTTCCTTGATTATCTCTGTTCCTAGATGTGTGCCGACGCTTAGCATATCCTTCGTTGTGCTCCACAGGAAGGTGGCTTCGACACTAGTGGATTCTACCTGGATAGAATCTCTGGAATCCGTCGGGATATTTTTTCCAGGGACATAGGGCCAACTCTTCTTCATTTCTTCTTCGAGGGGAAGTAGACTGCACAATAGCGAGGGATTATTCTGAATGCACTCCCGCAGTTGCGGGCTCGTGTGATCCCCCCGTTCAAGCACAGATGGGTGAATTGTTTCGTGCGTGACGTCATCGGTCTTGACGGGGAGCTGTCGTGTATTCTCCAGAGCCAGGGCGAAGATTCCAGAGCAAGAGCTACCTTCGGTCAATCGAAAATAACGACACTTATCATGAGTGGACTCACTCATGGGGAGGCTGCTTTCCCCAGGGGACGACGGGGTCAGGAAGTGATCTAATATATTCCAAGTCCACGGAAAGGATGTCTTGGACGTTAGCCACCATCCAGAAGAGTGTCAGGTCCGATAGGTCGTGATCATGCCAACCGCCTCCAATCTTTCAAATATGTAAGCAAAGATGAGTAACGTTAAAATGGACCATACTCACATCGGAATGTTCGCCTAGTTCAAAGTTCGCATTACTTAGTCAATGCCTCGCAACGGTGGGACTTTACTTACCACTAAACCAGCACTGAATATGATGCGTTAGGATCGTGACCCAAATCTTTGGTCAATGCTTACCTGCTTCAAAACTTGTCCTTTAGAACGGCCACCTTGTGTTTGCTCGAATTTATTACAGTTCTGCGGAAATAGTAACACTGATTAGATCAGTCTTCGGAACTCGTGCGGATACTTACGAAATCAAGCCTGGTTTCATTAATAGCCAAGGCTTGATACGCCCGTTCAATGTGTTCACCAAGTTCTGTATTCGGGAAACCAAATATTGATCTGGTTGATGGCGACTTGCGAGTAATCTCCTCCGGTAACCCAAGGGAGCCAACGGTGTCAAAGACGCCAACACATCTAGTAGTGGGTTACGACATATCACTGGTGACTAATTGACTACTTACTTGATTGAGAATGTATGATCATCGGAAACGGCTCTCGATTTTCCACGAGAAGCAGGGGAGGTCCAAGGAGCAAGTTCAGCCTGTAGTTTTCCTATTTCTGGTGGCGTGTTACATTAACGAGACCTACTTGATCGGATCTCTTGAACGAACCTGCAGGATCATTTGACTTGCCCAGTTTTTGGTACGCCACGAAGATGTCCGCAAAGTGGTCCATATCGGTCTTATCCAAAATGCCGATAGCGCCCTGCGTTGACATAATAAGCATTGGCGTCGGAAATACACGTGGGGAGAAGCATACGATAAACAATGCAACCATGCGCGCTGTGTAGGCACCCTGTCCGACGTCAGAGATGGTAGTCCATCATGCCCCTCAAGAAGTGTACTCACTCTTGAGAACCCAAATAAAAAGATCTAAAGCTTCATGTAAGTAGGATGTAAGATTTCCATTGAAACTGCATGCTGTACCTCGTCTCCTGGATGGAAATTCCTGTCGAGATTGGAGTCAGGCCTCACTACCGAACGTCCTTCAGAATTTACTCACTGGGCAATAAAAGCATATGCTTCTTGCACTTTCTCCACTGTTCATGCCGTGGTGAGCGTAAATGCTGTGCAAAAGGTGACTTTTTTTTACCTAATGATGCACCAGTGGCTCCTGTATTCAATATTAATATTAATGTCATGGTGTACCTGAGCCACGTTTCACTCCGAGCGCATGAAGGGGGCTTGCCTTGAATATATTCCGAGTAAAAGTTTGGAGAACTCCCGATGCCAGCCTGATAAAATACGACCTGCGGTATCGCATGTTCGCTGTTGGGCACAGAATCAGTGATAGGTGATATCACTGGATCAGGCACCGGCTTACGTTCGTTCATCCTGGTGGTTGAGTGCCCGGGAGAGTTTCTGAGGGTGGATTAATGCCACAACCTAATCTACTCGCTTTCATCGGCCATTCAGGTGCGCCACTCACCAAAATATTGGTATATTTCCAGCGTTCCTTTACAACGACTCCGTCTTGCCATGTCCTGCGATGATGAAGATAGTTTGCGATCAAGTTTCAGTCAACCGCAACGGACGTCATTACTTACCCGTCACAGCAGACGATGATCCTTTTGTTGGTCTTGAGCGGCGGGTTCGACGTTCCAACTGTAGCATCCTTTGGTAGCTGGGTATGATCAAAGGCAGGTGAGGGAGACATGATGCAGATGGAGTTTCAAGTTAGCGGATCGGCTGGTGTATTTATGCGAGACCCGATGGCAGGGCGTCAAGTATACTCGACAGCAATTCAAACTGTGGGCTGTGCGGAAAAGTGCGGAACCATCACGTCGGCCATCAATTGGCCGGCCGCACGGAGAACATTTATAGTACAAGATATCACATTTGGAGGTGCAATCTTGCAGGTGACCTTGAAAATTTGAAAGATGTAGAGTCATCGGGCGTTGGCCCACGCCGACATTACGTGATCAAAGCTCCAACGTGTATGCCGCTGGTGAACCAAAACGCCGACCTCCATCTTTCGCCAATTAGAATCACCCGACAGGCAACATGATGGAAACCAACTTGCATGCTTGCTGTGCTGCCATGCAACGGAATTGCTGTGGACGCGATTGTGCATTCAATGGAGAAACATTGACATCAGTCTAGAGGCACAGGCCCAGGCTCTACGAAAACGGTAAACATGCGGCTATCTGCCTAGCCGGAACTCCGCCCCAGAATACTCGTCCAATGCACGACAAAACGTAGTCTCAGATATCAACACAAAGGAGCCAGACGATTGAGAACATGGCGGATCAAATTGGCCGTCATCTGGATGGGTGCGGCTGTTCTTTCTATAGTCAGGTCCCGATAGACTAGTCGGGGGAAGCACGCACTGGAACTCGGTAAGGGTGTTTTGCCATGGTGGGAAGCCATGGAACTCGATGGGCGGATACGGCATTTTCATGCCACCTATGTGGTGAATGATCATCAAATCAGGTGGGGGAAAACCAGCTTTCTAGAGTTCAGAATTCCATGGAGAGCGAGGACTGTTCGATCTGACCTTCTAGCACCGTGGCAAGTTTTGATACAGTCAAATCACACGAAAGCTTGCTAGGTGCTGTGCCACCCGACATCGAAACGCCATTAACACGACTTTGCAGCAACGAGCGAGCGGCTGACACGATGGCAGGTTTACCGGAAGCACGGGACACTATGTGAAGCGTCAAGTGGCTGGATGCACCTTTTTCTGACTCCCATCAGAAACCCACTGCGTGCACAGGATGGGACACACCTTTAGGACGTGTACGGACAGCAAGATTCCTACGCTTGCGAAGGCAAGACAAGTGGCTCATGGTGATCATATTCAAATCCGCAGGGAATGTCGCATGTTCAGGAGAATGAGACCTTGAGCTAGACGATTCCGAGAGTGGTGGCGTCAGAGGATACTCGACCTCCGACTCGCTGCTGTCTTCCGAGGTCTCGAAGACGTGTCGACGTGCATTCTCAGAACATCCGTAAATAACGCCTGTGTCTATGCGATCAGAACATGAACATGATATTCAGATGTCAAGCGTACATACCGTGGCGGTCGTAGACAGTGAGTGTCTCAATACCTAACACTCGACACCACGCGGCGACATTTTGTAAGCATTGGAGGAACGCAGCTTCTGTCTCTTCCACGGGCATGTCATTGTACGCGACGAGATTTAGACAGAGGTGTTTGGGGATTTTACCGCGTTGAACTGCTAGCGGTTTGGGTTGGATACGATTTCGTCTCTGCGCCCAGGCAGCAGTGGACATGAACACAACGTACACAAAGTGGATGAGACGGAGCGTCCAGTAAGACGACATCAGGTATTCGACATAGACGAAGAATTGTAGTACAGAGTTATGAGCGTAAATAGTCACGTGAGTCCTTGAAATACGTGTAACCAATTCATTTGCAAGCTACAAAATGCCAGGCTCTGCCTCAATAGTATGCTTGATCTTCAACAAGATCGCTGTCTTCCAGCTATCCAGCTTGCTGACCTGATCGTATTCGACGACACACCCTGTGAACGCCTCCTGATCCTCGGCCTGGATAGCATCAATGATCGCATTGACAAATTTACACTCGCGAGTAGATGCAAATGTAGGGTCTTGTGACATGTACTTCTGTATGTTTCGTTTCGCGGTGACAGAGTCCTGTGTTGGGGTGTTGGCTGGACAGCTCAGGTGTGTGCATCGTACTTGCCTTCATAGCTAGTGCGCAAAGACATGCCCTGAGCCAATATTCCTTTACGCCGTATTTCGTGAGCGCAGACGTGAGTGAATGGTCTGCGACCTGCTCGTATCGTTGAATGGCTTGTGGATATTGCTCTAGCTGCGCATGAAGATCTGCAGCATCCTTGTAGCACGCATTCGCAGTACTGCAGATCGTCAATATGTATTCGTTTCACATGCAAAATTACCAACGCAGTTGCATCCTCTTGGGAGTACCAGTCCCCTGCTCGTTCAAGGCTCTCGCAAGCTTTCTGAATGTTGTCCAGTTCGTGCTGAAATATTTGTGCAATCTCCTTCTCTCTATCTGCAGCTTGTCGGAATCGGCCAGATGCTGTCAAATGAGTGATTGTCTGAGACAGAGCCTGGACTGCCACTGAAAAATGCGGAATCAGTTTTTGGACCATGTGGGAGGTGAAAGGAAAGGATTTACGATCAGGATATCCTCGCTTGTATGCCTTGGCGGCATTCCACCAAGCGTTTGCAGCTTCGTTGACTTCCTTGCATCTTTCTCTGCACTCAGCTTCTCTTGCGAATGCATCGCCCGCATCCCTGAACTGTTTGTCAAGCTTGAAGGCATTGGCAGCTTGTTGATAGAGATCGCCTGCTTCCTCGAACTTCGTAGACGACGAAGAAAACCACCCTGTGGAAGAGTTAACCTTCTTTTCCGCTTTCTCCAAGAGGGCCTGGGCGGGCGATTTGGATGGCATCGTGGTCGATATACAACACGAACGGAACACGCAGCACCGCGCCAATCGCAGCAAGATCACGTGAAACCACACGTATTGTAACGACGCCGTGCCAACATGTTCCAATCGTTCATCCATCATGTCCGCTCTTTCAGGTCTCGAAAATGAACTCAGGACGGGACTGGAGGAGCATCCAGTAAAACCGGGTGAAGTTTTTTCGTATGGCACCGCAGGCTTCAGAACCTTGTACGTGTTGCGCGTTACACCCACACATCAAATCTAAGCGGGATCTAGGGGGGATAAGCTCGAATCTGTGCTTTTCAAGGTCGGGATTCTAGCAGCTTTGCGGAGCAAGTCTTGCGATGGCAAGACCATCGGCGTGATGATCACTGCTTCGCACAACCCAGCCGAAGTGCGTCTAATGCTTCCCTTGCGTCTCGATATCGCTAACGCGAGCCTCATCAGGATAATGGGGTCAAACTTGTTGACCCTCGTGGAGAGATGCTGGATACCTCCTGGGAATCGCATGCTACCGACTTCGCAAACGCGCCATCGCCTGATGCATTCATCAAGATTCTCCAGGATTTCATTCGATCCAAACAAATACCACTAGACACGCCAGCCAGGGTCGTGTATGCCCGTGATACGCGCGCATCTGGTCCAAAGCTCGTTGCAGCGCTACGTAAGGGCCTCGCTGCTATGGGTGCAACGGCCACAGATGCCCAAGTCACCACAACGCCTATCCTCCACTACTTGGTAGACACCATCAATACTACGGCACAACAGTGGAACGTGAACAAGTTAATAGAAGGATACTACCTCAAGCTTAGTGGTGCATTCAAAAGACTTCTCGTCTGTTCTCGCTCTCGGTCAAACGCGCGCCTATGCTGACTTAGCCCATCAACAGGCAGACAGACAGACTTCAGATCCCCTATTGATCGATTGTGCAAACGGGGTTGGTGCTCCTGCTGCGAAAACACTCAATGAATTTCTCGGCGAGTCACTCACACTCGAGTTGAAGAACACTTCCATAGAAAGCACGGAGAAGCTTAACAAGGATTGTGGCGCTGACTATGTCAAGGTCAACCAGAAATTGCCGCCGTCTCTCGCGTCCGAGTTACGGTCTGGGCAACGCGGGTGTAGTTTGGATGGAGATGCTGACCGCCTCATCTATTACTACTTGGACGATGGTGGAAAGTTCCGTATGCTTGATGGAGACAAGATTACGACGCTAGTTGCAAGTTTCATCATGAGATTGGTCAGGGGTGCCGGTCTCGAAGACATTCAAGAGAAGATCAAAGTCGGTGTCGTCCAGACTGCATATGCTAATGGAAATTCCACTACATATTTGTCGGAGGTGCGTGCCCCCTGCGGTGGACTACCCATGCTCATTCCCATGCAGAGGCTTCCTGTGACTTGCGTACCAACTGGCGTCAAACATTTGCATCACGCCGCAGCCGAAAAATACGACATTGGAGTGTATTTTGAGGCGAATGGCCACGGAACCGTCTTATTCTCGACGTCTGCTCAGCGTAAAATTGCGTTTCATAAACCATCCACGGCTGCGCAGGCAACTGCACTCGGGCGTTTGAAAGACGTGATTGACGTTATCAATCAGACCGTTGGCGATGCACTCTCTGATATGCTCCTCGTCGAAGTCGCGCTTTACCGCATGTCCTACTCTGCGGAAACGTGGGACAAGTTGTACTCAGACCTTCCGAATCGGTTGGTTAAAGTCAAGGTCGGAGATAGGAATGCGTTTGTCACCGAGGACGCGGAGCGCCGCTTGGTGCGGCCCTTCGGTCTTCAAGCAAAAATCGACGAGCTTGTACAGAAGACGGGGGGTCGCTCATTCGTTCGGCCGAGCGGCACCGAGGACGTAGTCAGAGTGTATGCAGAGGCACGAGAAACAGACGCGGCCAATGGTAAGAGACCTGCACTGTGTACACATTTGACGATGAATCTGGTTGTTCAGACCTTGCCCTCCGTGTCGCTGGACTTGTATACGATGAAGCGGGTGGAGACCCTACGCAGAGACCTGCGGACTTTAGGTGACATAGAAAGACAGAATGTGGTCGTGTATTTTGTACGATGGGAATGTCCCCATATGTGAGAAACCGCAGGCATGGGTGGTGGCGGCAGCTGTACGTTCAAGTTGTACATAGTCTTTGGTGCAATAATCGTGCAACACCAGCTTTATTTGCTCGGCTTCTCTTATTCATGTGTCGCTTCGTGATTTACAAGGGTACATCGCCCGTCCAGTTGTCGCATGTGAGCCTGTTGCCCTTCCGCTCGTACCATTCTCCAACTATTCATAGCTATTGACACGCCCCTGCCACTCTATCATAAACCAAGCATTCGATTCACGACTACGCTTGGATCATAGGAGACCCATAAACGGAGACGGATTCGGCGTCGGTGCGTCTTGACCCTCGTTATAACGTGCTCCCTTCGATGTTCCGGTTCCAGGGTGGTACGATACCGTTCACGACGAGGAACTTGGCACCCAGCCTTGCATATTCACTTCTATGACACCAGTAATCAAGTCCACGCATCTCAAGAGAATCTTCGCTAACGTAAGAATAGGCCTGGAATAATGCCAACCTCGTGCGACTAGCGGAGAAGATCAAGTCGCCCCTCGTCTTGTGCGTAAATATAGATACTTGCGCCGTCTTTGGATCCTGATACCTTTAGTGCTCACGTGAGAGCAACGACTGCTGGTTCTCTATCATTGGACAACTGCCATCCTTTTGTCTTTGGCAACATCATGGTGAGCCCGACCGTGGCCTGAGTGATAAGTCGTCACTTACGTTTCCGCGAGCCCAGTTCATGCACAACGGTGGGATCGCAGACTTCCATCTAATTAAAAGGAGACTGCAAGCAGAATTGTCGGATGAAATATTTAATGTCGTACAGGGAAACACCGGTAGGATATTCTCCCTGATGTGGGAATGGGAAGCATGTTGAATAAAGGTAGATTCCGAGTGGGCGTTCGCATTGTTCCTCTCCAAGGTGAGTGTCCTGGTTGTTAATCCTAAATGTTGCACTGAGTAGTTCTCAGCTACCTGATGCAAAAGCAAAGTCATTCACGCATCAAACACTGCAGCGAGCAATGTTAGACACAATTGCTACCCTAAATAACTACGCCAATCTCGCTGGTATAACTGAAGTAGGGTTCCCCTATAGAGCGATGTCCAATAACTTATCCCGCGCTTAGCCCAGTCTGATGAACTTTTGTGTCACTGATGGCGAAAGTGTGGTTGCAACGCGATATATCTCGTCTCGGCAAGACGAAGCCGCTTCACTGGTAAAAGTTTTATCTGACATAATCTGTTCTGTGGACTCAGGACGTCCGCGTTTCCAGTGGTTTTCGTCAGGCACGACATTCAGCGAGTACATGCAAGGCGGACACTATAAAATGACAAAGGCAGACAAACGAGAGAACATCATCATGGTTAGTTCCCACATTTTGCGTGTTTGCACACCTGGCTGATCCGTCTTTTTTAGATTGCCAGCGAGCCCCTGACATTTGAGAAAGGTGTGTATACACACGCTGACATGACGTAGGCTCAACATTCGCAACAGCTGACTGGATGGAAATACGAACCAACAACATGGTGGTGATCACCCCGAAGATGAATTTCTTGCAGATACCTATCGTCGACAAGTTTTATGTTTCACCCTCAGACCCTGCTGCCCTTAGCCGTGGGACTGACTTTGCGGCTGCGAAGGGACTTCTTAGCCCAAGAAACACGCTCACACCCATACATATTAGAGATACAGCCCCGCAGTTGTCCATTTAGTGTCTATTGTGTGATCTGTGTTTTTTGTTGTTGTTGTAGTGTCCTTTGAAATGCAAATACTGTGACACTTGGTACACAACGCGACCTGGCTGAACCCATCATGAACCCGTGGATACTATGGAGTGCGCTGTCCCACACGGCGAGGTGCGTGATATCCAACTGTGGTCAAGTTAAGCCTCACCAGCTCCAGGTTGTCTACCGTGTTGCAGATACTGCTCTACCTTCCTTTGACCCTCGCAACTCTCTCCACTCCAGCGTTCCTTCTGCTCTCGCTCCTGCTCTCCGTGCATTCGTTCATCCATGGTACACTCATCTTTCTCTGGGGGTCGCAGCTGCTCTCCGTCATGCAAGTTCCCATGCACCCTTTCCTCCTCCTTGTTTCCTTCAATGCCTTCTCTCAGTCTGTTCATCCACTATTATCCACCGCAGCCAGTTGGTGGGGAAAGATCTTGACATTTTCGGGACCAACCTATGTAGCCATGGAGGGGCTGTCAAGTCTGTTGTTCGCCCAAAAAGTCGGTCAAGTTGGAAAAGAGCTGGCAGACGAGGCAGAAAGCTATCAGTTTGGCATCCTTATTGCGTCAGCAGTAGCATATGTTGTTGCGGCATGGTGGATAGTTGTGGTCAGTTGTTCTTCCCTGGTGTAACTCATGCTCATTTTTGGTCACTCAGGCGTATCCTGCTGCAGCCACGTCACCACTCTCTTCCACACTGTTGGGCGTAGCATTGACCGCTTTCTTGTTTCTGACGATAATCGGATTCCGCCTCCGCCGGACGAACATCGTAGAGTCGTCGATGCTCTCTTTGTTTCTGGCCTATAATATTTGGCTCTGCGGCTTTGATCAGACGTCATTTTCGGATCCCGCATCCTCATAGTGTGTTATACTCATCATACTTGCATGCGCCGTGTGTTGAAACAACATCTGCAGCGCGCCACTTCTATCTAATATCCTTCCTCATCTCCAAACACTTGTCAACTTCATCACGAATACTCTCCCAAAGCCAGTGCTTGTCGCACTCTTTTACCGACTGACAATTCTCCAATTTGCCTCGCGCATACTTCCTACCATCGGTGCAGATGCTTGGGAGACAGATGGTTCAACAAATGATGGTTGGGATGGCAGACCTGTATGACGTTCGACATTCACCTCCTTTGTGTTACTAACTATTGAGAATACTTTACAGACGTCAGCACTGACGCGTTTCCTTCTGACATACCGACAACTGATATTCGTCATGGTGTACTCACACTTGTTACGTGCGTTCTCATTCGATTTGCAGGGCTCATGCGCTGAACTTGCCTGCAGTCTTGGACCCTGCATCCCAAGTTTGGTGGCGTTGGGCAAATGTCATGTTTACCCTCCTCCTTTGGTCTGTGGAGCTCATCGTAAGCCCAGACGGTGATGACGTGAGCACAAAGTGGAAGGTGGAGTAAAGCGACCAAAGGGTACCCTATGAACGAGTTGTGCATGTCTCTAAATGAGCGCATCTTTCTGGATCAGCAGTTATTTGCTTTCCATTCCGCCTCTTCCTCCGTTATTCCTTCATAGTACTCCCTCTTCCAGATCTGTGCCTTTTCCTTCACGTCCTCGAGTATCCGCTCACACGCGACGAAAGCCTCCTTGCGGTGCGGCGATGACACCGCAATGACTATTGACGGCTCACCCACCGGAACGGTTCCCAGACGATGGTGGACGGTGCATGATATGAGAGATGGGACGTCGAGAGCCGGCGGTTGGTGCGTTGATCGAGACACTGCTTTACGAACATCCTTGAGGATTTGCACCATGGTTTTAATCGCCAGCTTGCTGTAAGCTTGATATTCTAAGCGTGACACGACCTTGCCTGTGGAACGGTTTGCGTGAGGATGCCTGTAACATGTGTTTTGATGTCTACCTTTGAAAGAGTTGCGAGTGGTACCGATGAAGACAGCTGTCGCGCCAGCACTGTCGTCCCCCACTGAGCGTATGATCGCGTCTACATCGAGGGGCTTGTAGGTCAAGACACAGCTACCACCCTCCCATTCCTCCCTCGCTGCGATTGAGGTGCTCGGATAAGCCATCGTAGGAGCCTACAGGTATCGCGGTAGTAAAATTCGCATGCAATAGCCAGCTCTCAGGCTCATGTTGACGCGGCTCAAGCTACATCGTAACTTACTACATACATGTTCGCGACGGGCCATCGTACGCGCATTTTTGCTGGGAGCGTCACGCGGTCAGCTCGACATCATTCGCCCTCTTTTACACGCCGATCATCATCGCACGGTGTTCCCATTGACGTGCACCCAGAAGTTGAGGATGCATTGGCAAGTGGCCGACCAGTGGTAGCATTGGAGTCCACGATCATTACTCATGGAATGCCATACCCCACCTCATTAGAGATGGCACAGTCAGTCGAGAACATTGTCAGGTCCACAGGAAGCATCCCTGCTACAATTGGGCTCGTCGAAGGCCGCGTCAAAATTGGTCTTCAACATGCCGAGCTAGTGCAACTTGCGGGTCGAAGTACAGATCCCGTGAAGCTGTCCAGGAGGGATATCGCTCCTGCTATAGCATCCAAGAAAGACGGTGGTACAACCTGTAGTTCAACGTTGATATTTGCCGCTCTGGCGGGGATCAAGGTATGATTCCTGATGTCAGATTCAAGTGCTTTTGGCTCACGACATCACCAGATATTCGCCACCGGAGGGTGAGAAGCACACTAGCTTAACTAACTGGACACTCATGTATCACAGGTTAGGTGGAGTACATCGCGGGGGAGAGAACAGTACGTGTGATTCCACATTTACATTTGGTATCGACTGAAGATTCGCAGCAATGGATATTTCAGCTGATTTACACGACCTTGCCCGTTGTCCCGTGGGTTTGGTTTCAGCTGGTGTTAAGTCGATCTTGGACATAGAGAAGTGAGCCAAAGTTTGTCCAGATCATCCTCATTCTTGCGTATCGATAATTTCCCACAGGACGCTCGAGTACCTCGTATGTTGCATGCTAAGATACCCTTGTCGTACGTTCACTCAGAGTACCCGTGTAGGAAACTCTCGGAGTGCCCGTTGTGTCGTACACCGAGTCAAATGATTTCCCTGCATTCTACACCCGCGAAAGTGGTTTCAAGGTCTGCACAGGGGTCGTCGACATGACTATGATCCCTAACTAGCCCTTACAGTCCCCGTGGAGCATCAATGACCCAGAGGCTGCCGCAAGAATTCTTTGTGAGGACATCCTTTGTTCCCATTTGACTATCTGGTCATCATGGCCGACAGATATACAAAGGCAGCTCGGCATGTCGAATGGTGTCTTGTTTGCTGTCCCTATCCCAGAGAAGCACGAAGCCCATGGTGCCGTCCTACAAGAAGCTATTGAAACTGCTTTACGCGAGTCAGAAAAGACGGGTGTATCAAAGTCGGGGAAGGAGGTGACACCATGGCTCCTCAAACGCGTTAGCGAGCTCACTAGTGGCAAGTCGTTGGAGAGTAGTAAGCGATGTATTTTATGTCTCTGTCTGACATTCATTATTGGTTGCAGATGTTGCTCTAGTCCAAAACACTGCCCTCGTTGGTGAGTGACTCCCCTTCATGAACTTCGTGTCCCGCGTTACCCTGATGATACATTAGGTGGACAAATCGCTGTAGAGTATGCCAAGATCGCAAGCGAGCACTATAACAAAAATGTGCGTTGCATACCGAACTACCCCCTCACCGATCTAATCAATGCGATACCCAGCACTTGTATTTTTACACTGATTCCCCCGTGGTTCCCTCCCGGCGGATCATTCAGAAGCCCGAGCCGGTTGAACACCGTTCTGAGATTGCAGCAAAAAGGGGAGTAATTCCTAGTGCTGAGAAGACGAGGGTGATTGTGGCGGGATGCGCGGCCGTGGATATTACTTCACAAGCCAGGTTGCTCACCAAGCCCGATCAAAAGAGCACCTACCCCGGGAAGGTGTCCTTGTCGCTGGGTGGCGTTGCTCGCAACATTGCCGAGGCAACTCATCGAATCATGTCTGGATCGACTGGAAATGATGCTGCGACTTTGCTTGTAGCCCCAGTTGGCGACGATGTATTCGGCAAGTTGATCAAAACCCTGACTGAGTCACTCGGAATGCGAACGGATGGACTAGTGCCCATTGAAGGGCGACAAAGCGCTGTTTGCAATCTACTTCTAGATTCACACGGCGACCTAGAGTGCGGTGTTTCTGATATGGATCTCCCGCATGCTTGGGAAATAGATCAGGTAGGCATCAAATTCACCAAGCGTTCGTAATTTACCACTGAGTCGTCCTGTCTCAGATACTTGTCATTCTCCGAGCGCAACGGCCTCAACTTTTTGCCTTCGATGGTAATCTTTGCTCGGATACCCTCACCGCTCTTGTGGCGGAGAGTTTGAAGATGGGCATTCGGAGTATGTTGTTTTGTTCTCGGATGTTCATTTGCTGACTTGGTCCTGTTCAGCATTCTTGTAGGTCTTCTTTATCTCCCCTCATTCTCTCTTCTTGCTAACCGAAAGCCAGTGAGCCCACTTCAGTCGTCAAGGGCCTGCGTATTTTACCCGCGATAACCGCAAGCCTTGCAAGTTCCACCCGATCGGTGATATCATTCGTCTCGCCGAATTTGGTCGAACTTGCACAAATGTATCAGGACGCCCGTAACACTTCCGACCTGATGTCCCACGAGCTTTGGTGGAGCACGGTTGATCGCTTTGGGCTGGGATCCCAATTCCGCACGGATTTGATGCAGCTTGCGAAGAGAACAGTCTCAGACACAGTACCAGGTCTGGGCACGTTGTCATTCATAACCGATAGGGGCTTTGTCCAAATGGCTGTCAACCTTCTGCCTTTCTTCCAGCATATCGTGGTCAAGTGTGGAAGACTTGGGGTGTTGGTCGTGATGCGATCAGACCGAACGGAGGCAAGCGCATGGGCAGAGCAACGTAGCGACCCTCATCGTCGATATATTGTTGCTCTCTCCCCAACCTCGGACGAGATGGTCGTTGTCCAGCATTTTCCCCCTCTACAGGCGACGCCAGGTACGACCCTCAATACTACCGGAGCCGGTGATTCGCTTGTCGGGGCGCTACTAGCTGTGCTCGCTCAAAACTCTTATGCATTCAACAGTCCATCAGCTTTATCCAAGACTTTAGATATTGCGCAGAGGGCAGCGATTATGACTTTACAGAGTCCGCATGCCGTGTCACCCCTATTATCTTCGTTGAAGTCCACATAGACCACGATGCAATTATCTAATTTCTATAATCTATCATTGTTCATCCAGTGGTCCAACTCGCACCGTGCTGCGTGCTACTCGGAGTCTCTCTTTTTCGGCAAGCTGGGACTCTTTGTGATGCTCCTTTATCTTTTTCTCGTGATATGCCTGGATAATTCATGTTAGAACGGTACAGAGTATATAGGGAACCCGTAGGGCATACTTGAGCTCCATGTTTGAGGCGCGTGATGATGTTCGCAGCCTCCCCTTTGGTAAGCTTCTCTGAGACCTCCGCGATGTTTGCTTTGTTCATTGCTTGTTTTCCTCTTCTCTTATTAAGGAATGACTTTTGACTTTCCGTGGCCGGGGCTCGTCGCCACCTGGCAGTCCGCAGTAAACTGTCGGAAGTTAGTAACTGTACAGAAACCTCCTTTCAAGTCCATACCCTAAAACTAATGGTCCACGGAGTACCTTCTGAGCCGCATAAGTGTCACAGCCCTTGACCGCGTCAGACAACGTGTCTGCAGTCGAAATCAGCCGTTTTCGCATAAAAGGAGACACCTTTAACTGTCTAGCGGAGGAAAAATGCATAGTCGCCTCGGTGTATGTGGCACGGAAGCACGCTACATGTTTGGTAAGCGTTCTGACCCCAATTTATGTATCTGAATTCACCTTCGCCTTCAAGGTTAGGTTCTATTCGTATATAGCCTTTCCCGAGGCATTCGAGGACATATATATTGGAGCCGCACCCAACCCACGCGTTTGGACTCAACCTCGAAATGTAAGGTGCCCCAGAGAAGCTGTCGACCATCGCGAAGGGATCGTCATAGTCAAGATAAGTAATAGAAGTTGGGTCTGGTATGCAATCTGATTTGACTGGGGTAGAGCTGACGGATCCTGCCTTAGCGGTCAAGTCGGAGATGCTAGCATCTGTCTCGGCCATGAATATTTCACGACTATTAGACGGGTTAGGAGTACTGACCATCAGCAATTTCACTAGGATCCAGACCAAGCAGGGTTGGTATCGAGATAACACCAGAGATACGGGAGGCTGAGTCCACAAAGTCAATGATACGGCAATCAACTTTTCCACTTGCAGGAGATTGTCGCATGCCTCTGCCAATCTACGATAGATGAGAATATTATAGAAAATTGACACATTTGAAGCGTACCATTTGTGCATAGACATTTCGAGATCGTGTGGGCCGGCAGATAACGACACAATCGACGTTCGGAATGTCCGCGCCTTCCGTCAAAATTGCTATTGGTTCAATGATTATTTAGCATTCCACCCCATCCTCGATACGACCTTGTACAACGCACCGCAATTGACCAAAACAGGATAATGCCCAGCCTTGAACTCAGAGATCAATGTTCGCCGTTCATTTGCCGGTGTGTTGGAGTGTAGCTGACGAGCATCGATACCGAACTCCCGGAAAGAATTTGTAAGCTGTCTAACATGGGCGAGATTGACGCAAAACACCAGGGTCGACTTGCGATTGGATGCTATGAACGGATTTGAATAAGCGGATACTTTGTGTTTTTGGAATTCAGAATACGTACACGCACGGTCCAGCCATGCCTGCACAACAAGATTGTTTATGGTCTCGGTGTTGACGATGTGGGCAAGACTAGAGGCTTGGAAGTCACCTGTCCTAGAGTTGATTGTGACGTCTTTCAAATCAATGCTAGCTTTGACAGAGGTGAATCGCACATCACATAACCTGTAGTCAGCTCACAATCGGCTTCTACACGTGAGGTACAAATGAGCTTGCCATTGTTCCTTGATCATGTCAAGAAAATCGCGATGGTAGACAATCTTCTCGAACACTGAACCAAGCGCAAGGCCGTCATGACGGCTAAATGTCGCCGAGAACCCGAGAACCGGGATTGGATACGGAATAGATGGAGGCACAAAATGTGGATCGGGATTCTTGATGTCAGTATGGAAACGGGACAGTATTCGACGATAGCTAGCAAATCATGTCGAGATCGATCATGTCCTTATGTCAGATAAGTGATGCTTACGAAGGGGCTGCAGCATGGTGCGCCTCGTCTACAATGATTGCTTTCAAGTTCTCTGGTCGAAATTTTGCCAGTCGCTGCGGCTGGAGCAGTGTTTGGTACGTCGCCACGGTCCTGTATTCAACTTACTTTTCAGAGCGCAACAATCTTATCATACGCGGGACTCACACATCGGCCTGTCCGCTTGCTTGATGGTTGTTTCCTTGTTCGAGCTCGACTTTCCAGTGAGGGTGTATCCGTTCTGTGTGAGCGGCTGCTTGGCGTGCAAGCTCGACGCTATTGACGATGATCAAGGAGCCACAGGCACGAGACGGTGGTGGCGAAGGAATCTGGGAAAGAAGAGTAGTGAAAATTGTTGTCTTACCCGCACCCGTGGGTAGGGAGACTCCGATGCGTGTGATGCCAGCACGTAGCGCGGCATGACATGCATCCAGACAGGCTTGCTGGTACGGCCGTAGGACGAACTGTGCGAACCCGCGCCGCGAGGGAAGGAGAACGCGACGCTTGCTACATGTCACTCTCATCGAGTCATGTGGCAAGTTGGTACAACTCTACAGACAGCAAACAGGCGACGCTGAGACCCTCAAACCTCACAAACCGACTGGCGGGGGACATTTGCTGCATTCACTGTACGACAGCAAAGATCCTACTAGTGTAAGAGTGTGTAAACTCAATGCCAATGCAAAAGGAATAGGGGAATAAAAACTCTAGGAAGATATGTGGATAAAGACAGGACAGTGCCAAGGCCCAGAGGAGATGTAAACCATTTAGCCAGATCCACCAGCGTAAACCTTGCCGAACATGATCTGTTGGAGCTTGTCGTATAACGACAAAACACCTGCACCAGCAACACCACGGAGAATGTTGGCACCGGCACCCTTGAACAACGATTTGGTACCCTCCTTGGCAATAATTTGCGACCCAGCATCAAACATCGACTTGTAGTGAACGCCAGCACCGGAGGTCATCATCATGCGACGACTGAAGAACGAGTCAGAACTACATGAATGGTTCAAAAAAGACGACCAACCGGATAGTATCGAGAGGATACGACGCAAGACCAGCACCAATCGTAACACCCCAACCGAGCATGAACGACGCGAAGAACGATCCCTCCAGGGCGCCCACAAGGACAACAGGTTCTGCAGGAAATGTCAAGGTCAATCCACCAAAAGTAAGCAAGTGACATACTCAGCGAATCATAGACACCGAAGTAGAGACCACGGTAGACAATGATACCAACCACCGAGGGTACAAAGCCACGGTAGAGACCCGCGATACCGTCAGATGCAAGAGTCTTCTTGTAGACATCGACAAGACCGTTGAACTGACGAGCTCCACCACCCTTCGCAGACTTGGCGTCGTTGGCAAGTCGAGTACGGGCGTAATCGAGAGAGTACACGAAGAGAAGCGACGAAGCACCAGCGGCACCACCAGAGGCGACGTTGCCAGCGAACCATTTCCAGTACCCCTCCGATTTCTTGAAGCCGAAGAGCGACTTGAAGTAGTCCTCTGCAAAAGAGGATCAAAAACGCAACAGCAGACGCAACGAGGTAGACATACTGAAAGCAAAGTTCAGGGCTTGTGTGGGGAAGTAACGGATCACGTTGGCGGTGTTTCCACGCCATAGCGACACAAGGCCCTCCTCCCTGTAGGTGCGGGCGAAAGCATCGGTGACACCCTTGTACGGTGTAGCAAGGCGCCCTTGCTTGATCTGAAAGCCAATGAGCTGAATGGCGAGGTCATGTTGAGGATAGCGCACCATCTCATCCTGGTTTTGCACCAGCAGCTTGATTCGCTCGATGGGTGCAGCTGACGTCTTGGCGACGGCCTACACGAGGGACGGTGAGGGCGAGAAAAGACAGAGAAAAAGGGATGCGCACAGCTGAGACACCACCCATGAGGAAGTCGACTGTGGAAGGGCTGAGCAGGAGGACGGGGGGAACAAGAGAATGGACGCACTCATGAACTCTTGGGGAGTCTTGACCTTTTTCACGTCGGCCATTTTTGAGAAGCTGAGTGGTGAAGGATGAAGATAGAGAATGAAAGACAACCGGAAAAGTTTCGCGTTTTTGACGGTCCACGGAATTTTCCGGAACAATGGCACTCTCACGCTTCTGACCAATGCACGGCCCGATCCACCAATAGGCATTTTCGCGTGTCAATTACGAGGCTGCGTTATCATACTGCTAAGTATCATATCATACATAATAATCCCGGTTCGTCCCTACTCTACGGCCAGACACCAGAACGCGACACATGTCCTCCAGGATGAGCGCCATAGTTATAGTTTCCACTGTAGTGTCCATACCCACCACGGTGACTCTCCTCTGCTGCACTTGCACCGACCGGCGACATGTATCCCCCACCCGCCTGTGTTACATACGCCGTGGGTGGGAGACGCAACGGCGGTAACTGTGGTCCAGGGTAAGCTGTCTGAGGAAGCTGTCCTGCAGCACCACAGAGGATGGAGGGTCGTGCACCACTACCCACAGGGGAGATGGGCGGAAGTGTAGCGCCAGGAACTGACTGCGGTTTCGTGACGACATCCACCCGCGACTTCTTCCAGATCTGTTCTGTGGGCGAGGGCGCACCTGATGGTGCTTTCCGTTTCTCCACAGAGGGCCGTAGAAGTTGCGGTTGCTGCTGCGATGAGGACTGAGTCGTCGGTTGTTCATCCTCAGAGTCAGCAGTAAGGTCGATCACGTCGTCTTGGTGTGATTCTTGTACGATCGACATTGTGTGTAGAGGCACTGGTTTGGGAACTGAACTCGACCCAACGCTGTGCGAAACTGACAACTCGCGTTTGACTCGGCCTTCTTCCTCGTCGTCTGAGTCTAAAACGAGTATCTCGATTTGTTTTTCGACTTGTTTCTTCGCGTGAGCTTTCGCATCTGCTTCTTCATCTACAGAAGCGGGTGATGATTCACGAGGTGGTGAATAGTGGTGTACCTCGACCGCGGGATGGGTGACCCGCCATTCAGGAGATGCAAATTTGTTATCACTTGTATGCCATTGGCCGTCGTTCTCAACCACGACATCTTCGACATCTTCCGAAGTTTCCCTCAATATTTGGTCAAAGTATCTGAAAAAGGGCAAGATCAAAAGGTGGATCACCCGGGGGTACGAACGCATACCCATCAATGAATAGATCGTCGGGATTGAGAACCCTCTCGCACACTGGACAAAGCCAAGTAGTTGTTTGCTCCATACAAGAGAACCACGATGTCGCATCAAAACATTGTGGATGAACACATAATATCGACCTGCATGGTATTTGGACTCGCATGAAGCTTAGCTATAACATTAAAAAATTGTTAGCCCAAATTACAACCGTTGCTAGCTCGGCATACCGGGCACTTCAAGGACATCTTCTGTGGACCGGCAACTATTTCATCATCATCGTTGGACGGCTTGAACACTATTACGTGATATTAGGTCACAGGAAAGAAAACAAAGGAGCAACTCACTCATCGCTAGTACGTCTTGACTACTGCGGTATTTCCCCTTCTTTAGCCTGTCCACCAGTTGCGCGACCGTAGTCACTTCGACAAGGAACACTATCATGTAGAATTTCTGTAGCTAAATTAGCGGGCGATCTTCCATCTGTGTAATTGCTTACTTTGGGCTGAACGGGTTGTTGGCTGTTCACGTATACCATCTCAACGCGGTTTTGACCGTTTGTTCGTACCATTCGGCCAAGATCGGCTGGTGGTGCAGTGCCAGGCTTCTTCTTGAGCCCCTTCAAATTAGCCTGGAGCGCCGTTCCGTTCACTCGCACTTCACATGTCGGTGGGAATTCGATGGGACAAGGGTTGGCAGGTGGTCTAAAGACCGTTGGGCTCGAGCTATAAAAAGTAGAAGTAGTGCAATACAGCCGAAGCTGGTACTTGGTGCTGCAAATGGCCATGAGCATGACTGGTTCGACTTACAGTTGTCAACATACCTAGTAGAAGCCAGCTTCAGGGTCTGATCGCCGTTGAGAGTGAAGGTAAGACTTTGCTGCTTTCGATCAGTTGAGCTTGTCGACTCTATTCATTGATCAATGAAATGAAAGACCCAACAAGCATGGACGGACCTGGACAATCCACAATTGCAGACACCGACTGATCGATGCGGAAGAAAGGGGATGGTTTAAAGCGTATAGCTGAAGGCGGCAGCTCAGTAAGAATGGTGTGAAGTTGGCACCATATCTTACCAGGCTTGGATACGCCCGCAGCCGCTGCAGCGCTTACTGGTGGAGGTGGCGCCCGCGGTGGCGCATACGGGTCGTAACGGCCGGTCGCAGTCGCAGGGAATACCGTCGTAGAAGCGTATGAACCCGCATTCATCGTCTGGACAGGCTGGACTCCCACCGAGCCGGTTGACCGAATTTGAGAATACCTGAGAACGTAAGCGGACTATTAACAACACGCTCACAGCGCAGAAAACAACTCCTGTGGTATGCGAGACCGCTGGACGATATGATGCCACACGCCCGACGGGTGCATACTGGGTCATGCAGACAAATGTATCCTTGACTCACACTCCAGAAGTACGGACCTGGTAGAGTATAGCTTGAGCTCTGGTCCATTTGTCTATGTTATTAGATTGTCTCCAGGCGTCCATTTGCATGACGATCCTATCAATCAAATCTTGCTTCTTCCCAGACTTGACAAAAACGGTTTGGCACTGGTCATTGAAGCCAGTCAAGATTTGCTTGAGTTTATCGACCGTATTATGCTTGACGGTATGGCGCAAATTCTAAGAGGGACTTAACGACGCGAGGAACATGGTAACTGCAACTTACTTCAAAGTCAGCCCAGGGATTGTTTGTGGCCATCAGAGTGATAGATTACCACGAACGACGAGAGGCACGACCACAAGCGTGGATGACGGTCGACTCAAAGGGCTTCAAGGGCCTTTGCGCAAGGTGGCCGAATTACTTTACACAAGCGTAAACAAAGTCGCGCACGATCAGTCACGTGTAGATAATCTTGCCCCCTGACCACCATGTCCGACGATGAGTACGACAAGCTCTCGAAAGAAGAGAAGGAGGCCAAGGACAAGGCCGATAGAGAGCGTGAAGTTGCGGAACAGGCTGGTAGGAAGAGCCTCAGCGAACCCATTGTCGTGCGTCTGATGCTGTCACCTAGCTCTTCCATATACCTGGGGGCAGGAGTTGGGCGAAGTAGACATCGCCGTTCCCGTACCAAAAGGGACACGCGGCAAGGATCTTTCTATCACAATTCAGAAGAAGCATCTCAGTGTTGGAATCAAAGGGAAAGATAAGATCATGGATGGTGAGCTCTGCAAGGAAATCAAGGTCGAAGACAGCACTTGGACGCTGGGTAAGAAGACTCGGATCGTCTTGTCCCCATGTATCGTTACCATCATCACAGAGGATCAGGAATCCGTCGTGATTCATCTTGAGAAAGTCAACAAACAACAATGGTGGGAAAACGTATTGGCCCATCATCCGAAGCTCGACACTCGGAAGATTCAGCCGGAGAATAGTAAGTTGAGCGATCTTGACGGCGAGACAAGGTGGGTGATATGAACATGCTTATCATGTCTAGGGTTGACGCTCTCTCAGGGGGTTGGTTGAAAAAATGATGGTATGATTTGTGTTGGAAGGTTCCTACTTTATCTCATGCCTTATTTTCTCAAGTTCGACAATCAACAAAAGGTATTTATTACTCAATGTTGCTCGAAGTACAGATTGAGCGGAGTTTTGTAGCAAATGGGCAAGCCTACATCGGACGAGATGAAAAAGATGGAGGCACGAACAAACATGTTTCTGGTTATGAAATCTCCGCTAACTCGCTTCCCCAGGCACTGAAGAAGTTCCAAGCTGCCCATCCGGAGCTAGACTTTTCCAACGCGAAAATCTCATAATCGAGGGTTGTCCATAGCGGTAGTCCTTCCACATATCAGTGGAAGCCATTGTACACACAGAACTTAAAAGCCATAGATGTTCAAGTGCTACATGGGCCTAAAATTTATTCTACCGCGCTCGTCCAGATCCATATTCTGCCCTTACCTCCCAGCGCCATAAGTGATAATCCATGACATCCGAGCGAAACGGCTTGTAGTTTGTCCTCGGCGCTCGGGATGAAAATGTCCTGTCCCACGAGAGGTGGCGAAAGGGTTGTTCTTTGTAATACTATCGGCACATCAACATGCTCTCCGTCATCTCCGTCATCTTCATCCAGATTCAGGCGGCTCAGAATGGCACTCTCATCTTCTTCAAGCGGAAAGGGGGGGCATCGTCGTGGTTGAAAATCAGCTACATTGTAAAGCCGTATTTGATCAGGGAGGGTGAGGGCGATCACGTAGTTGTTCCTAACGGTGTATGCGACGTGAAGATGACGCGTAAGCTGAGGTATTGGCGCGACTGATAGTAACTTGAATGAAGCTTGCGGATACAATACTTCAGGATTAAGTAGTCATGCTTGAAATCAAAGGGCTCACAGCTTTCCTGATAATCCTGCAGCAAAGTTTTCAGTTCCCACAATTAACAATGGCATAGATCATACCGATGCACAACCTCTCATCACCTTTGAAGCCTTCTGCTGGTTCGGTGGGAAGAAACGATCAAAACCAAGCCAGCGCCAGATCGCGATTGTTCCGTCTGCGTAGTATACGTTCTCCTTCTGCCCGTTGAGGCGCATCAGAGCTGGCGCACTGTGCGTTACGAGGACGTCTAGGCCCAACCTGTTTGGGATATCGACACGGTACTCTTCATCTACTCGGGGCCTCGATGGCTTACCAATTCACTGACATGATCCTCGCCTGATGAATGCGCGTTGAGCTGAAGAGGGGCTTATCTTCGCGAGCCATCTCCTCGAAAGACATCTTTGGTAACAACCAGATTTTCACAGCTCTGTCGAGCTGAATAACAATTAGATGGATAGATCATTAAGGAACATCAACGCACTCCACAGGTTGCCACTAGTGGATGGGAGGGATGAAAAGACTAAACCGTCGTGAGGCAAGACAATTTGGTGAATACATGTCACTTACGGCATTTAGTACTGTGGCGTTGTGTCCACCAGATGGTCCGCCACATAGCACGGCCACACAGCGACCTGTCCCAACGCCCTCGGGTTCGCTTGATTGTAAACCGTGTGGAGCGCCACCGAGACTAGGTGCCGTGGAAGGAGGCCAGGGCGGGTTGTTGGGAGACTCGCGTGGTGGCATCGTCAGATCGTACAGTCTTGCTGAAAAGTCTCTCGAACAGGTGCAAACCAGATACGGGAAAGAGGGATGGATCGCAATCGCGGTAATTTCCTGGCCTGATTGGTCAAAGAAGTCAAAGAAGGAACATTGTTTTGTGAGCCCTTACCCCGCCGTGACCCCTTAGCCTCCCAACGACGGTTCTTTGTTTCGCGTCGAGTACGTAGAGTATACGCCCTCGCGCACACACTATCAGAGGGTCGAAAGGAGCTTCGTTTGACAAGGCCCATGCCACGGCACGAAATTTATCCTGTGAACATGAAGCGTCAATTGATTCGTTTTCAACCGTTCCAGAGTACGGACCTGACTGTCCAGGTCGTCCTGAGCCACTCTGACGCAGAAGCCATTGCTTGGGTGGCTGGGAGAGACGACGGCGACGGCGTCAGAGCCACCGACAATCATCGTGCCTGACCAAAGGTCTATCATCGTGCTCCAATTCTCCTGTAGCTCAGGCTTGTCCCTTGCTCCATCCCATAATGTCTGTGCGGAAAGTGCGTCCCAGGGAAAATGAGCGATCGAGTGAGCTTCACCGAGGAAAGCGAGCTACGGTAGGTTGAGTGACGCTGCTGCAGAGGATGCGGAGAATACAGACATCAAAAGACTTGCTGAGCCTGAACGGTAGAGACATCATTGAGCTACTACTAGCCGGGTTCAACCGAAAATGGCAACGAACACTTTGACCACTGACATGGCCACTGGCGCATACGAACCCAAAGCAGCGCTCTCTCGCGCGACTACAACGGGTCTTCAGGCAGGCGCAGTGGGGGCATTCGTTAGCGCAGTGCAGAATGCATTGTCTTCACACTCGGCTGGTGCTGCTGGCTTCTTGACCCGCACCGGAGGCTCTATTGGAACTTTCGGTGGGTCACCTCCACGTCTCTGCCTTTCGTATCCTGTGGACCATGCTTGAACAGCTGCAATGGGTGCTGCATTTGCGTTCACCGAGGCGGTGGTCGCAAACCAGCGAGAAACTGACGATGCACTCAACGGGCTTGCTGGTGGATGTGCGGCCGGATTCTTGGCAGGTATTCGAAGTACGTTTCACTACTGTAGTGCCCTGTCGTCACGTCTCACGCATTCCCTCCCATAGCACGCTCCTTACCTATTGCTGTTGGTTCCTGCGCAGTGGTTGGCGGTGCCATGGCTACCTTTGACTATGCAGGGCAAATAATCGGGGAAACAGAAGAGAAAAAGGAGGAGAGGCGAAAGAACTTCTTCAAGACTCGACCAATATTTCACAAACCCACTCTTGATCCGTCTCCTGCCCAATCCTCAATAGAATGACAATGACGATGATGTATCGTCCCAAAACACAGAAATTCAAATAGACCACTACGTTGTCTGATTTTCGACGACGTTAGGGTTGCTTTACTTTTATGATGACAAAGTGCAAAAATGACTCGGATGTACAACCCTGATCAGCTGAGTTATTATATGCTCTAATCCCCGGTGCGTTCGTTCATCAACTCCTCAATACGAGCGTAAACCTGCTTCTCGTGGGCTGCGTAGTACTCTGGCCATGAACTGGCAGACCTACATTGTTGCTGCGACACAATCACTCAGATGAAAGTTTAAAATGCAAGATAGACACGCACGTGTTTCTCCAGTTCTTGCCACACGCGCTCATCATCCTCATCATCACCTCCCCCAGAAGCAAAAAAATGAGTGATCACTTCGAAATCTTGTTGTTCCAGGTTATTTTGAGACGGCTGGCCCCAGTTTGATAAAATATCACCATTTCCTGCGGCAGTGTTCAAGGTATGTCCGTCAGAAGCTCCTTCATTCGCGAGTCCTCGAGGTAGCTGGTTTGCTGTTTTATTGACACGTTTCCGCTTCGCAATGTTCGCCCGCTTCCTAATATCTTCTACCGTAATTTTCATTTTTTGATCGATGTGAGCCGCCCATGATGCAGCACTGTGATGCGGCATCTAGATAGATAACATGAACTGGCCATACCTGGATCAGAGGTCCTACACTTACTTGCTTGTACAACTTCTGTACTAAAGCAGTATTGGAAATAGTGGGGTCACGAGTCAGGTGATGCTTGGCAAACGAAAGAACATATTCATCTTCCACTTGAGTAAACAAATACTTGCCATTCCTCATCATCTGGCGAGTCGCCGCAGGAGGTGGTGTTGGGGGACGTGATGTGGCTGAATCCTCTTCTTGTTCGACGGTAGGCTTAGGTGGCACGGACTTTGGTTCCTTCTTGGTCGTTTTTTTCTCCGTTTTCTTCTTCGTAGATGACTTTGAAGGAGTCCCTTTCAGCTTCTTACCCTCTTCGATGGACGGAGAAGATCTAGGCTTCGCCAGTTTGGTCTGATGGGAAATCGGCGTCGGAGTCTCGACCTTGAGGGAAAAGGCATTCTGGCGGCCACGTTTCAAAGCTTTAACTTTCATGACGGAGTCCAAGATATAATCCGTTTCATCTAGCAAGGCGCCTTCTTCGATGCAATCTGCGACAAAGGCAGCTAAAATCGGGGTTTTCCCCAGTGCACTGGCCTCATTCAAAAGACCTTGGAAAGTATCAGAGCGAGAGAACAAGATCAAGTAGTCGGCATCGGCAATGTTGTTCACGATTCTTCCCTTGTTTTTCTATAAAGCAATCAGCATCAAGCTTGAAGTGAAAAATGCTTTTTAAATACACCTTGATATTCGTGACCACGGCGTGCCGACCATGAAGATCTACTTGTACAAAGAACCGCAACGGCTGGCCAGACCCAGACAAGAAAATTTCCCCGTGCATTTTACGTGCAACGATATTTCGAGGTTGTGCAGAGGGAGAAACAGACGAATGTGGGGGATACGAATCGTCGGAATCCTCCTTGAGCTCATCAACTTCGGAATGCTCGGAGGAGTCTGTAAGGATTGCTTTCTCTTTGCCTTTACGTAACCGCTTTGGAGGTGGATTAGTGGGTTTGACAACAGGCGGGCGCTTGCGAGATGTCGATGGAGTTGACATCTTGTCTGGCGACCGAGCAAGTTTAGTACGAGACTTTCGCTTCCTGGGGCGATCCTCGAAAACTTCTGTAGCAGGCTCGTGCTCTCGGGAAGAGGTAGCACCGTGGTGCTCCTGAGAGCTAGACAAAGACACATCGACTCCGGGAGACTCAGTTACCCTGGTCGCTCGAAATGTAGAGGTTGAGGGAGTAGATCCAGGAGTGCCTGATGGTTGCACAAAGAACGCAGAGCCACTGGGATTAGCTGGAGGTTGTGAAATGGGTAATTGATTCTGGCCAAACCAGCTGGAATGATCCATGTGTCGTACGACCTCCATTATAGTCATAATGGTCGCAATATCCGGATTCTGAAGGTTAAGACCGTTACGAGATATCAAGTTTGACATTATCTGCGGCGTCATTGGAGGTTGAACAGGGGGCAAGGGTGTGTTGGGAGCGCTGGGAGGGTGGACTATTTGTTGTTGGGAAGAAGGAAAGCTGGTGTGCAGAAAAGGTTGAGTTGGCACCATCTGGGGCTGAGAGGAAGGACAAGAAGCTTGTTGTGTAACATACGATGTGTAGGCATATATATTCTGAGGTTGAGATGGCTGCGCAAATAATGTAGGTTGGGAATAGGGTAATGGTTGTGTGACCGATGGAGGAGGAGGGCTGTGGGGTGGTGGTACGTCACCGTTGGTGTCCGCCATCAGTTCTTCTGGAAGGGTTTTGCCAACCAGGGTTGGCTGGGCCATTGGAAGACCTGGGGGTGGTCCCGCAACGTTTGGTTCCGACGTATTGGATTCTGATCTGGTGATGTCAGAGTGTTCAGCGACGGTAGTATTCTCGGGTCGTTGAGATGTGGGGTCTACCGGAGTGACTCTGGGTGTCGGCAGCGGACTTCTTGTAACGTATATTAGCAGACGGTGTTGCAAAGAAATTTGGAGACTGACTTTGTGACAAGTGCCTCTACTTCGTCGAGTTCGTCCTCGTCCACTATAACGCCATCAATCTTGACGGGCTGACCGTCGTCTATTGTCATTGCGCCCCCCCAATTGTCGGCTGCGAGTAGAGGCCGACCAACATCTACGGATGCGCGAGCCCAAGTGCGTTCAAGCACGACTTTGCTTGCATCATGACCCCATGTGCGAATGAGACGTTTCCCGCTCTCGGTCGTGGAGTCAACTAAGATGATAGCTGCCTCCTTTGCATTGCTGACCACCAGTGCACCTGCGCTCTAGATAGAATTGGGACGCGAAGAAATAGGCATGACAGCTCGGGCGTACTTTTAACGTTCTGACAAGTTTGGGACGACCCTCGAGTTCCACGGCCTGCAGGTTGATTTTCAAAGGGTTTCCCTGTGCATTGACCAGTACGTTCTGATGCTGAGCGTTGGGCGGCGTCGACGACAGCTCTGCGAGCGAGTCCATGTTGGGTCCGGTCACTCTGCAGGCACGCGCTGATCCACAACGTTATCCGTTACACGTGACTTAAGCACTCTCATTGTCTTCTGGGCGTACTTGTCATATGTACATCTTTATTGCATGGACACTATCATGGCATAATAGGGAACAAAAAGCGTAACATGATGATGCCAAAGAAATAGAATGCGTCTTCACCGGTAACTTGACAGTGGGTCAGGAAACGAGCAGGAAACGGAGCATGCAGACACACCTCTTTTGCCTACGGGCACGGGCACCAGGACCACCAAACGTCTTTGGCTCCATCCGTCTAGGATCTGCAATCAGCAGGGTGCGGTCGTATGCAACCAATTTTTTCTTCAGCTCCATGGCGCTGTAAGCATCAATGTACTTGGCATAGTATGCGACGACGGCTTTTGCGATAGCCTGACGGATAGCATACACCTGCGCAGTGTGACCTCCACCCTTGACGCGTACTCGGATATCAAGAGGTGCAAAGGTTTCTTCACCCGCAACGAGAACAGGCTCGTAGATCTTGAAGCGGAGTATTTCGGGTTGGACGAGATTGATAGGGGACCCATTGATACGGATGAGGCCTCGACCCTCCTTGGCATGGGCTACCGCGGTAGCGGTCTGCAACGTACGGCGGTAAGTGGATCTGCTACTTGTGATTGCCTACGTCTCACTGCGAACCTTCTTTTTACCGAAAGTTTGAACGGCCTTTGTTGTCGACATTTTGAGGTTGGGGCGATCTGTAACGAGCGAGATCAGACTCGTCATCCAAAGAGAGGACGCCGCATCCAGCAAGCTTCCTGGCGATTTTGACCAGACATTCGCTGAGTCGGTGACTCTTCCTCTGGGGAATACATGAATGAGGCGTACGGGGATGGACTTACCCTCTCTGAGTCGATTCGGGTGTTGCTGGTCAATATTCAATGCCTGCTCATCCACAGATTGTGTTGGTGGCAAACAGTTCCCACGATCCAAGTATGGTAGTGAATTTTATGTATGCCGCTTTCTATACTTTGGACTACGACGATGCTCTCAGCACTTTGTCTTCGAAAGGCTGCCCGCCTAACCCACCTGGCACGGTCGTTCGCCACACTCCCTATCCAAGAGTGCAGACGTTTGTTTTCCCGTCTCGCTGGCTGTGCCTCGCTGACACCTGTCTCAGCTGTCGATCCCGTCGAACCAGTTTATCTCACATTGTCGTCCCTTCAGGGAAAGAAAGAAAGAGACAAAGCAGTTGCTCTCGACCCAGCCGTATTCAGTCATCCCATCCGGCACGACATCTTGCATCTCTGTGCCGTGCACCACCTTGATTCTCTTCGCCAGGGAAGCGCTAATACCAAGACGCGAGGAGAGGTCCGAGGCTCCGGGAGGAAGATTCGCCCCCAGAAGGGCACCGGGAGAGCACGTCTAGGAGATGGACAGAGTCCCATGCTTCGCGGAGGGGGCGTCGCCTTCGGTCCAAAGCCGCGCGATTTCAGTACAAAGCTCAATCGCAAGGTCATCGAGATGGGAATGAGGGTGGCATTGTCGGCAAAGTTGAAAGAACAAAGACTGGGTGTCGTGCCGCGTGTCAAATGGTACTGCCACAAGACAATCACGCTCAAGAATCGACTTGAAACGCTCGGATGGAGAACCGGGACACTGTTCGTCTCTGGCCTTTCTCAGGTGGACCCCGCCATTCAGCGTGCAGGCAGGAATTTGCGAGGATTGGAGTTCAGGCACGTCGACGAGTTGAATGTGTATGACCTCGTCAAGTGGCGAAGAGTGGTATTAGATCTTCCTGCTGTCGCGTTGCTTGAGTCAAAGCTTGGCCGGAAACATGTCGGACGGCCAGGACTTGAAGTTGAAGCTATTGCAGATGTATCGTAGAATTATTAGTATTTACACGGCCACGTGATGGACGCGTCCTCATTGCTGCCTCGTCCTCATCACCGCCATGTCCCAGCCATCGCAAAACGAGGAACCGCAAGACCATTCCCTCTCAGGTCCTCTCCTCGTCCAGAAGCTAGAGGAGGCTGGCATACATGCCAACGACATCAAGAAACTTGCTGATGCCGGTCTTCATACCGTCGAGGCCGTCGCCTTCACACCCAAGAAGAGCCTCATGGCTATCAAGGGTATTTCAGACTCCAAGGCAGACAAGATCATTACCGAAGGCAAGTACTACGCTTCGTCGGCTTGGTGTGATCCAGAGTGTGACTCACAACGAGTCCAGCCCAGAAAATCGTCCCTCTCGGCTTCCAGAGCGCTACAGAAGTTCATGCCCGTCGTTCTGAATTGGTACACATTACCACCGGCTCGAAACAGCTAGATGCTCTTTTAGGTGGTATGTAAACACCCATTTATCTTCATCTACTCAGCAGTTTAACTCGCATATAGGCGGCATCGAGACCGGTGCTATAACAGAATTGTTCGGTGAATTTAGAACCGGAAAATCTCAGCTGTGCCACACGCTCTCGGTGACTTGTCAGCTACCTGTCAGCATGGGGGGTGGCGAGGGTAAATGCTTATATATCGATACCGAAGGAACGTTTCGCCCAGCTCGTCTGCTTGCCGTCGCTGAACGATACGGTCTCAATGGAGAAGAAGTATTGGACAATGTTGCGTATGCCCGTGCATACAATGCAGACCACCAGAATAGTCTGCTTACTAGCGCCAGTGCCCTCATGGCGGAGTCAAGGTGTCATCTGTGCCCGTCATGCTATGGACCTAACCCCTGATGATCCGTACTAGGTTCTGTCTTCTGATCGTCGATTCTTGCACGGCACTGTACAGGACAGACTTCAGTGGCCGTGGAGAGCTTTCGGCTCGCCAAAATCACCTCGCAAAATTCCTTCGTACCCTTCAGCGACTAGCCGATGAGGTCGGTCGTCCCGCTCGTTTATGTGAAGCGTGACTCATGCCCTCGGTCTAGTTTGGGGTTGCTGTTGTCATTTCTAATCAAGTCATGTCAAATCCTGATGCATCCGCTGGGCCATACGCCGCCAACGAGAAGAAACCTATTGGAGGCAATATCATGGCCCACGCTTCCACTACTCGGTTGGCGGCTATTTTTCACTTCCTCTTGGTCCCCATGGCTCATTCTCTGCTAGTTTACAATTTAAGAAAGCCCGCGGAAACACACGGACGTGTAAGATTTACGATTCACCGTGTCTCCCAGAGATGGAGACCACGTTTGCTATCCTTTCTGGTGGAATAGGGGATCCTGAGGAAGAAAGCTAAACATACCATGGGTGCTTAGAAACACGTTATACTGTCCACGCGCCCCCGTGGCTAATATTGTACTGTGAGTTATGGGTTCAATGCATGTATTTGCTGTACGCTTGGGATTCAGCTGCCGTTACTGATGGTAGTCCGAAAAACATATTGTGTATGTATCACATCTGTCTAGAAGTGTGTTTGCTTGTAGATCAAATTATGCAAATCGATAGTCCAGTTGAATGGAAACAATCGCGTCCTGTCACAGAGGCGATCAAACTAATAAACGTGTCAAGATATTTGCACTGGTGCTTTTAATTGTATCCCTGAGTTTATTAACATCGGAAGGGCTGACATCGGCGATGTCGGCCAGCAGGTAGGCGACATCACCCTTTGAGTCCGAGTATTGCTTCTCAACGTTGTACGGGGAGAGGATGTCGTTGACCTGTCTGAGTACACCGGGCTGATTGTTGTGGACGTGGCAAACGCGGACATTATTGCCTTGTTCGGCAGTAATGGCGCGTAGATCGACCTCTGGGAAGTTGACTGCTCCAATGGTGGAGCCGTAGTCGAGATAACGCGTTAGCGCCTGAGAGACTTCTTCCCCAATCATGCGCTGAGCCTCTTCGGTGGAACCGCCGATGTGGGGGGTAAGGATCACGTTGGGAATGTTGCGAAGAGTAGTGGTCCATGGACTGATCTGATCATCGAAAGGTGCACCATTTGACCCTGGCTCTGCAGGGTATACATCCAGCGCAGCACCAGCGAGGTGTTTGGATGTGAGGGCATCGATCAGGGCGGGGATGTCAACTACACGACCGCGCGCATTGTTGAGAAGATATGACCCCTGCTTCATCTGTTCAAGTTGCTGCTTCGAGATCATGTTGATGGTCTCGGGAAGCTCAGGGACGTGAAGGGTGACGAAATCAGCGTCCGCCAGAAGCGCTGGAAGTGATTCGACTTGGCGGGCAGAGCCGAGAGGCATGATGTTGATCACATCATAGAAGATGACACGCATGCCGAGGGCCTCTGCGAGGACGGAAAGTTGCGAACCGATGTGTCCATATCCCACGATTCCTAGAGTCTTTCCACGAACCTCCCAGCACCCCTTGGACTGCTTGTTCCAGATGCCTGCACGCATCTCATGGGACCGTTGGTACCATTGCCGTGAGAGTGCGATGATCTCGGAAATGACTAGCTCCGCGACAGATCGAGAATTGGAGAAAGGAGAGTTGAATACGGGGATGCCAGCCTTGCCTGCAGTAAGGAGGTCAACCTGGTTGGTCCCGATGCAGAAACAACCGATGACAAGAAGCTAGAAGACGACGCGAGGAGTGAGAAACGGGTGACAGGTAAATGGACGATGCATACCTTTGTCGCTGCCTTGATGACCTTTTCTGTGATCCGAGTCTTGCTGCGTATACCGATGGCGTGGTACTGAGGAATTTTCTCAAGAAGCTCCGACTCTGACAAGGCGGTGGTATAGTGGTCGACATGGAAGCCTTGGGATCTGAAGTAACGGACGGCCTCTTGGCTGATATTTTCAAGGATGAGGAGCCTCAGGTCCTCGTTGTCTGAGGGGTGGAGTACCTTTGGTTGTCTGATGGCGTTGAGGGTCGTGATGGAATCGCGGGTACGGAGAAAGGAGGGGCGAGAAGGCGGGGATACGGAGGCGACGACGACGCGGGGCGAGGACGAGAGGGCGGGAATGGGAATGGGTTGGGGAACCATGTCGGGGGATCGGCAGTAAGGATGGTTCATTTCTTTCGATGGCCTTTTATTGACGTCTATGTTTCGGACGAGTGGCCGATCGATCATTTTCGCGCCATCATCACTCCATCATGCGCCTTTTCCTCCTCGACCACGGCGCTGGCAACGTCCAGAGCCTCGCAAACTCGCTCACAAAGCTGGGGTACTCGGATTACAAGTGGATCAGAAATGCCAGTGACTTTGCAGAGTTGCACGCTCTCTCCGACTCGCCGGTAAGCAGTGTTCATCTCATTTCCCCAGCTGATGGTCCCATCGCGTCCCCCAGGCTCTTATATTTCCAGGGCAGGGTGCCTTCCACACCGCTATCCGGTCCCTGCACGATCGCGGTCTATTCCAGCCCCTTCAAGAGTACATCGCCTCCGGAAAACCATACTTTGGCATATGCATCGGCATGCAGGTCCTCTTCGCATCTTCCGCCGAGTCCCCTGGCACTCAGGGACTAGGCACGATACCATGCCCAATAGTTCGCTTTGATGACACCGACAAGTCAGTCCCTCACATGGGCTGGAACTCTGCCGAGTGCCTCGATCTCTCCGATCCCTCGACTCTTGAAGGCATCTCCTCCACCTCACACTACTATTTCGTTCATTCTTACCATGCCAAATACGATCCCTCCGCTCCTGGGGCCGAGTGGGCACATTCCACCACCCAATACGGACAGGAAGTCTTCATATCCACAGTACGAAGGCGTAACATTTTCGCTACCCAATTCCACCCCGAAAAGTCGGGACCAGCAGGCCTCAACGTCCTGAGGGAGTGGATAGAACAATCTCGCAAAGGACGGCTCCTCGCTCCTTCAACCCCCCTTTGTATACCGCGTCCTCCCAAGTTGAAAGACGGTTTTACCAAACGCATCATTGCATGTTTGGACGTCCGCACGAACGACGATGGAGACCTCGTCGTCACAAAAGGTGATCAATATGACGTTCGCGAGAAAGCTTCGCCCCTCGGCGCTACCGCGGTCAGCACCGCTGGTGCCGTACGCAACCTCGGCAAACCGGTCACACTCGCCGATAAATACTACACATCAGGGGCAGATGAATTGTGCCTTCTCAACATCACCTCATTCCGTCACTCACCCCTCCTCGATCAACCAATGCTCGCCGTCGTTCGCGTTGCCGCAGAGAAAGTGTTTGTTCCGCTCACTATCGGAGGTGGTATCAAGGACAGCATCGATCCTGATGGCACGAAACGCTCCGCAGTCGAAGTGGCCGGAGCATACTTCCGTGCTGGTGCTGATAAAGTCAGCATCGGCTCCGATGCCGTCTACGCGGTTGAAAAGCTGCGCGCAGCGAACAACCTCGGTGACGGTACTAGCGCAATCGAGACCATATCGAAGATGTATGGTAGTCAAGCTGTTGTCGTCTCGATCGATCCGAAACGGGTTTTCGTGGACCCCACCATGTACGACGGACCCTACAGGGAGGAGCTTGTCTACGGGCGGAACGATGACCCTGATCAGCGTGGCAAGGCCTGGTGGTATCAGTGCACTGTCTCTGGGGGACGAGAAGCACGCCCAGTCTCGGTCGTAGAATTGGCAAAGGGCGCACAGAGGCTCGGTGCTGGAGAAATCTTACTTAACAGTATTGACAGGGACGGAACGGGTCTTGGGTTCGACCATGATCTCATTCGGATGGTCAAAAACGCTGTATCGATCCCGGTGGTAGCCAGCAGTGGAGCAGGGACCAAAGAACACTTTGTAGACATGTTCAGGGAGACCAATGCTGAGTCTGCTCTAGCTGCTGGGATATTCCATCGGGAAGAAGTCAGGATAGAGGACGTGAAGAGAGCGTTGGGGGGAGCAGGGTTCAACAGTAGAGTCATATAGTCTTGAAACCGCACAGCAAAGAATACGAGTGGGTTACATTATTAGATAAACTTCGCAACATGTAGACCTACATACAACCTCGGAGATGGGTATATGTAGACAATATGACACTAGGATGGATACAAGGGAGCATCATGAAACAGGGGGAAAAGACCAGTCACAAAATCGTTGGGGAAGTGAAGTGGCATGTTGCCAGTAGTGAAAAAGAGGGAGGTGTCTGGAAGACGCCAAGATAGGATAAGAAAGAAAGAAGATAGAAAGAAGCGCACAAAACCAAGGTGTGGTATAGTCTGAAGAGGAAGCTCCTTATTTCGGCCCCCTGACAGCGTCTTTAACCTTCTTCAACAAACTCGTCTTCCGACCAAGGCCGGGACCAGACCCGGGGGATCCAGGTGTGCCGTCATATTCCGGGTGTTTGTCCTCGCCGGATAACGTACGGACATGGGGTGTCGCTGGTAGTTGTTTCTCCTTACGTGGATCCTCGATGTACACATAAGCTTCTGGGTTGTCTAACACTGGTGATGTGTTTTCCTTCACGTTTCCACGGCGATCATTAGAGCCATTGCCCCCAGCAAAACGACCAAGGAAAGAGTTCTGCGAACGATGCCCGAGTCGAGCGGCAGGTTGATACTGGTCTACTGGTGGTGAAGAGGGTGGTTTTTCGTCATCGAAGTCTACAGGGACGTTCGGGGAATCCCGCATCTTCCTGATACGTTGCATGAGGGACTTGGTACGCTTAGGTGCTCCTGATGGAGATCCGGGACCACTTTCGACATCAGATAGATATGCATCAGGGACCATGATTGGTTGGGGAGGCGGCAGAGCTCCACGTCGGGGATGACGGGTTTCTCTGTCGGTACGATCCTTGTCCCGCCCCTGCCTGACATCGTCGGCTAGGTATTCCCTGTAGACCTCCCGGATATCACGACCATCCTTTGAACGCCGCCCAATGGAGTGCTGTGGGGTGCCATTTTTGGAGCCATGTCCTTCCCTACCGGCATAAATGGAGTTGGAGGGAGTGTCGCCGTCACGTCGAGCGGTGCCTCCGCCTGCAAAGAATTCCTCGTATGGTTCGGGCTCGTGAATCCCCCAGGCCTCTGCGATAGCATCCACTTTCTTCTTTGGGATGTCAAACGTGGGAGAAAACACCCCCTTGTAGGCATCTGGTGAGGGGTAGGGGGAGTCGTTAGAGGGAGGGACCTGTTCGCCTCGCGGACTGCTCCAAGCGAGCATGGGTGCCTTAGTGCGGTGACGGTTGCGCGATGGGGCACAGGCATCAAAGGGACCATCGTGGTGGAACACTGAGAGACGGGGATGAGGGATGAGAGACAAGTGGGGGGAAAGGGACGTACTGGGCCCTACGCCGCTGAAATCGAGTCTGTCTATGACGTCTGCATGAACGGAGCCCTTTTTGCCACGAGGCTTTGTCTTCGCCTTTTCCAGGGCGTTGGCGGCATGTAGAACGGAATCTTGAGACATCGAGCGTCGACCGTGCGTACGGGGAGCGGCTGTGGGCTGATTTCTTTTTTTGGGGAATGAAGAATGAGAAATGGAGCTGGGGTGAGGGGAGAAACGCACGCAACGACGGTCTGGCTGCGACCAGTCCTGGAGCGGGAGGGGTGTTCAGAGGACCTGAGCTGAACGGTGTCTCTGACGGCCTCGATGATGTTGTCGCGATGAGGGAGTTGTTTATTTATGGACAGCATCTTTGAGTGAGGGGGGAACTTCGGGGGAGGTTCGGGTGGTAATCGAGGGACGGGTTTCGACTGGTGCACGGGATCCGAGAACGGGTCAGAGTAGGATCTCTGGCGGGTTCTGTACCGCGCGATCTGGGGATTCTGGGGCTGCGAGGGTGGGTGCGGATGGGACTTTGATGGGGCCATCGTGGTCGCTGTTTCCCACGCCAACTGGCCAGTGGGTAAAATACAAGAATATTGGAGCGTCGGTGTTGTCGCGGACGGTCAGGAGGGCGTGTGCACGGCGACGTGCAGTCGAGGGCGGTCGTTGAGAGAGATGACCGTGCGCAACCACCGCTTTTTATACGGCCCCACACGGAACACTCCCTCTTTTTGACCGCTTCTACATGAACCAAGTCTGGCCTCGCGAGCGTGTCGCGGCCCGCATCCTCGCCGGCGACTCCCTCGTCATCTACAACGACCTCCTTCTCCGCATCCCACACACCTGGCTCAACGCACATCCCGGCGGCGCACTCGCAATCCTCCACTTCGTCGGCCGTGACGCTGCCGACGAAATCGATGCCTACCATGCCGAGCACACTATCCGCACAATCAAGAAATACGCCATCGGCACCGTCGGCACCTCATCACACCCATGGGAGCCCCTCCTCCCCCCAGTCATGTCTGGCTGGGTCCGCAAAATAGCACCAGACGGCTCCCTCGCCTGGCACAACGAGGCGCGTCCTCTCGCGCCCTCCGCTCCCTTGTCTTCGGAAATTCTTCTCGTCCACAAAGATAGTTCCCTGCTTCAGGACGCAAGCGGTCCCACTCTCGACACCATCCTCCCACCCCCCTCCAATTTGTCGCTCAAAGTACAGGCCCGCCATTCAGCTGCCTACAAGGAGCTTCACAAGCGCATCATCGACGCCGGCCTCTATAAGACGCGCTATATCGCTGGCTATGGTCCAGAAGTTGCCCGATACCTCCTTTTGGCTGCTTCCTCCGCTTATGCCTATAAGCATAACTGGCTCATCACTAGCGCCATTTTCCTTGGTTTGCTCTGGCACCAGCTCGTCTTCACCGTCCACGACCTGGGTCACATGGGCGTCACACACGACTGGACAATAGATCGTCTTCTTGCCATTTCTATCGCCGACTTTATTGGTGGTCTCAGTGTAGGCTGGTGGGTCGACGTGAGTTTCTATCTTCCTCTCAACCCGTCAGGTGACATCATTCCGCGTCCTTGTCTAGAATCACAACGTGCATCATCGTAAGTCCTTCATCATTGTCGCGACATTAGCTCAACTTTGGCTCGTCAGTTGTCACGAACCATCCCTCTCAGTTAGTCTTGTCTTATTTATCTTCATCCTCATCCTCACCCTCTTGCTTCCCAGCGACCCCGACATCGAGCATCTCCCGTTCTTGGCAATCTCACCGGTGTTCTTCAACTCACTCTGGTCTTCTTATTACAAACGGTCCATGCTCTTTGACCGCTTTTCTGCGTTCCTAGTCTCCCTCCAACATAAAGTTTTCTATACTATCCTCGCATTCGGTAGATTCAACCTCTACGCCGAGTCATATGGCTTCTTGGTCCGAAAAGCATTCGATACTCGCAAGGCGAAGGGTGGAAGATGGTCATGGTGGCTAGAGGTCATCGGGATCGTCTTCTTTTGGTGTTGGTTTGGTGCACTTCTCAAGGGTTGCGGGTCGTGGACCAACGCCTTGATCTACCTCATCGTCTCTCACGTAGTCACCAGCCCTCTACATGTTCAGGTGCGTAGGGCGGCCAATAAGATCGCACGTCACTCACGGCCACCGTAGATTGTGCTTTCACATTTCTCCATGTCCACGGAAGACCTTGGTCCTACGGAGTCGTTCCCTCACCGCCAGCTCAGGACGACCACTGACGTTATATGTCCTTCATACCTTTCTTTCGTCCACGGCGGCCTTCATCTTCAAGTTACTCACCACCTTTTCCCTCGTCTTCCGCGTCACAACCTGCGTGAGGCCAGTGTGCTCGTGAAACAGTATGCCAAGGAGCAGGGTCTTGTCTATGCCGAGTTTGGTTTCATCAAGGGCAATGAAGAGGTGCTAGATGTCCTTAAGGCGGTCGCAGATCAAGTCCGCCTTGTTGGAGTGGTTGCAGATAGAGAAATTCAGGAAGCAATTGCCAAGAAGGCGGACTAGGCGTTGCCACAATCTTAAAGTCGTATTTCATTACATAGTTATTCTTTTGCGGTAACTCCTAGACACCCCCGCATTAATAGATACCCAGATGGCGCAGCAGATCACACATAGCATTGGTGGAAAGTATTCACAACTAAGATGGTCTAATCACCACACCAGGAGTTGAGGGGAAAAAAAACATATTGCGCGCATAGAGGATGATGCATAAGACATACATATACTGGATGCGTGCGATTTTGGGAGTGTACAGGAGGATGATCGAAAAGTGCGACATAGGATAAGTGAAGACTTTTACTTCTTCTTGTTCGCCTCCTCTTCCTCTTTCTAAATAGTGGAGGGGATTAAGTTGTGCCACACAGCTGATCAATTTTCGCCATACCTTCGCTGCCCGTATCTTGCGAATACCCTCGTACCGTGCATTGGCACGAGCGGTGCGAAGGGTCCTGTACGCTTTAAATGACCGTTCTTCATCCGTAATTTTGCGGGGCGATTCGTGAACATATGGGTCGGGAAGAGGGAGAGTAACACGTGTCGTCTCAGCCTCGAGATCGTCACCCTGACACCACCTTCAGATATCGGCTAGAAACCCAATCGATTCAACACCTACAACAGAGTCACCCTTCTTGGGTTTGGATGCCTTTCGGGGAAAGACGATCAACTTGGCCTTGTAAGCTTTCAACCGCTCGACGTTGAGAGCCTTGCCCTCTTCGCTCAGGTTTCTCCTCCGGTGGTCAACGACGATACCAATACCGCGTGCCTCTTTGCGATTGATGCCCGCCTCCTTGAGCTCAGCGAGAGTGAATCCGCGACCTTCACGGAGCTTGCGGTTGTAGCGAACAGTCTGGCCACGAACGGCGGGGCGAAGAAGGGTGAGGGGACGGGCGCCGAGCTTGGCAGTCTTGACTTTACGTGCTGTGCGTCTGCGAAGCTTGCGTCCGGGTTGATCGAACCAGGTGCGCACGCGACGCTGCCAGTCCTTGTGGAAGTGGTTACCGTGAAGAACTGGAATATGCCGCCAGTTAGGTCTCGGTGAAGCAGTAGTACATCGACCACGAACCGTTGTTGTGTGCGAAACCCATCTCTTATCTGCAAGAGAAAGAGTCAGCTCTGAGCCAGGGAAGATCGGAGACCCATCCAATTCTGCCGAGCCCATCCACCCTGCGCCGGAACGTACACACACGATCTTCGACGACGATATCCCAACGACGCAAGGATGTACCCTGTGTGCTATCGGAGGAACAAACGCACCTTGACGCGGGTTTTCTTGACGCTGTTGACAGCGAAGAGGCCAACTGCCTCACCAAGGCTCACATTCGGAGTTTCCCGTCAATTTGGTGCGGCGACTGATTTGCGTCTCCAGGCTCCTGGCAGATACATGAGCCCCTGACACTGAAACACGAGATACATGTTTTACCCCAGCGCTCCAAGTCGAAACTACGCGCACTCCAACAAGTTGAACTGCAGACAATACCACCGACCGGGTCGTGCGCGTCTGAATGGTCACTGGTTCACCAGTTGCGCCTGTCAACGTCGCTGACGTAATCCACAGGTTAATGGCTATGCGCTTTCCTTCCACCATACAAAATCGTTTTATCCCCCTCCAGGTTGAGGGGAACCGCCCAGTTCTTGCTAGGCTGTCGCCCCTCCTCTGAGTATGCGTCCTTTCCTTATACCATCATTCTTATGCCTTGCTGTATACTTCTCCGTCGCATTGTCGTTCAGTGTGACCGTCGGGTCTGCACCAGATCAATGTGGTTCTCTCAGCGTCAAATGGACAGGTGAGCGAGTTCAACAGAGTTTTGAACGAGTCTTATAATAACAATGCGCTCGAACGCAGGGGGTCGGGCTCCCTTTCAAATCATGTTGATACCGGTAAGTCTGTCACCTAACTGAAGTCCATGTCTCCCTCAGTGAGGCTGTCACAAGTCCTTTGACATCCCAAGGAACATATCTGTACCATCCTCAGCGTTTAACGGCAACCAGGGCTCGTATCAAATATCGCCCTTTCCATTCACAAACGGAACCGAATTCTTGGTAACCATGTCCGATGCAACCGGTTTTGGGACTGGTGGCGTATCCCAGTTGCTCACTGTGGGAGATCCAGTCGGAAATGTTTCCTGTAATACGTCCAATCCCACACTCCCATTTTCGTTCAGTCTGCCTTCTTCGTTGCAACAATGCAGGTATGCTCAAGATTTCGGTCTTGTGCATTTGAGGAACTCACCTAGACGCCAGTCCTTACATCTTCGACGGATATGATAACGCAACTTTACCTATTACAATCACGGTCCGTCTCGCTAGATGTCTAGTTCTTTCGTTGTTTAATTTCATTCGCATCTAGGGGTTCATTCCTGGCGGAGATGTCTTCCTCCTACAGACTGCCTCAACAAGTTTCACATGGACCGCCAATGTCGCAGCTGGGACCACCATCATCTTCTCAGTGACTGACGCCCTGGGTAACTCGGGCGGGTCTTCTGCCACAGAGCTGGTCGCCCCTTCTAATAACGCCGGTTGTCTCAGTAATACATCCCCGTCGTCCACTGCAAGCGCCACTCCGTCGTCGACAACAACTAGTTCGCCTTCCTCATCCCCTACGCAAACAACGTCATCCGGCATCTCACCGGGTGCCATCGCCGGAATAGTGGTTGGTGCAATCCTTGCCATTGCAGCCACCGTCCCGCTAGCGATATGTTGCCTAAGACGTGGACGTTCGCCATTCGGACTTGCGCCGATGCGAAACCCGCGTGGCCCAAATTCGGTGGAACTCGATCTCGGTAGTGATAACCTCCAGCATCCTCCAACATACCCCTTGCCCAATCAAACTGATGATGTTAACCACCTGGCTCCCCCGATCATGCCCGGCTCACCTACGACGCCTGGATCGTACCAGGGAACGTCATCGACGAGTCCCTCGGTCCACGTATCCCAACACTCTCGAGCGAACTCAAACACGAACAGCTTTGCGGTATCTAGTGACATTGGCAGCTCAACCATGTCATCGAGCGGTCGTCGCAAAACTGTGATGGTCGGGGTGTCAAGCCATCAGCCTGCCACGCGGTTTATTGTCCATACCGATGCTGAAGATGATGTCCCCGTGGGTGAAGATGAGGTTGTTGAACTTCCCCCGCAGTACTCGGAGTGGCGAGCACCTGCGGCAACCCATTCAGAAGTGTCATCGGTGACGAGACTGTCGTCCACGAACTTAGCCTACCTGTCTGGGCAACACGAAGCACCACGGTCTAATTCTCATCTTCCACCACGTTAATATCTTCAAACGGGTTTTTGTATCTCTCAAACTCTTTTCTTGCCGTTGAGGCGGTGCTGCCTCGGTTTTATGATGGAGACCTACAATTTGCTGAAACGCGTTGATTCACTGAATACCTTATTCTGCCTTGTTTTATTCAAGTTCGGTGCCTCTTCATTTGTTTGATTATGCAGGCGTTTCTGTAACCTCGTTGCTGCCGAGGAGCTAGCATTTACATTTAGCGATATCCTCGAGGGAATGAAATTTATGTCGCGTTTCAGCATGACTCTAGTGACGTTACACATATCTGGATCCGAACGTCGAGAGAATAATACGTATGACACCGTCGCCGGGAATACATCGATAATACAACACTGGTACAACTAGGTGCAACCCAGCCGAGGTCCAGGCAACTCAAGTCCACTAATAAGCGTCACGAATTCGCCTCCATATCGCCTTCATTGAGATCCTGCTTAGAGAATGCATCAATCATGGCATCTTGATCTTTACGTCGCTTGTGTCTCCTTCGTTTGTCGTCCTTGATAACGCGTTCAATGCGTCTGCGCGTCTTGGCATGGCTTCGGGGATCAACCAGTGCGAGTCTGCACCTGTAGCACGCCAGCTCGATGCTCGCGAGCAAACGAAGCGTGTCCGAATTATTCAGGGCCTATCACATTCCCGGTCAAGACACGTGGCACGAACACGTTCCAAAGAAACATACATTCAATGACCACGAGACGACCCGGGAGCCTTCCACGCATCCAATGACGACGAAGTTGCCGCGCTTCTCGGCCTGCAAGTCCGATAGCTAATTTCATTCATCAATGAAACAAGAGGGGTAAAAGAAGCTTATGAATTACTTACCTCGCCAAACGACATCATTACTTTGCCAGACGACATGGAACGTATGACTGGACGCATGAGTAATCAACAAGATGCCGGCACGCGGGAGATGGGTTCATACCGACACGCGATGACTGCCCAGCAATCTCCTGAGAGACGAGCGCACGTCCCAGGTATACCCAAGAGTCCTTTTCTGGTCTTCTGATGTGCACTTTGACTTGAATATCCCGGAATTCGCGGGAGCTTGTTGGTATCGGTGCCGCTAAATACAATGTATGGAATGTGGAGAGGCGAAGGGAGAGTAAAACCAATGGATCAGCAATATGGAAAACAGAGTGTTTGACAGTGGCGTACAATACGGAGGGGGGACATGGCTCGGCGTACCCTGTACATCGAACACCCCTTCGGGGAAGGAGGAGGGAGTCGCTACGACGGGATCCTCTTCCATGGGGTCCATCTGGAAAACAGGCAGTGGTAAGTAGGCGGGAGAGCCTGGAGTCGAGATAGACGTACCTTGAAGAAATGTACGGGGCTCAGGTATCTTGAGTGGCTTGAATGGACTACTCTAGCTAACGGGTTACATGTGTTCCTATCAATCACGTGACCCTTTTGTCGTGTTGTGCGTTACCACACGACCAGATCGACTTTACAACCAGTTTACGAAAAGAGGGAGACACAGGAAGAAAAGGACGTGACATGGTCAGAGATTCAAAGCGGTCACAAACATTAAAAAGTCGTTGGTGAATGCACAACAAACGAACTCATCCCCTCGTGGCGCCCGCATTTTGAGAACACAACATGGCACAGGAACTGCTCGAAGCCATCAGCAGAGACTAGGATCTGTTCGCATGCAGATCCGTCGTTGTCCGTTTTCGGGACCATAATGAGGGCCGAGAATTAGATAGTACCTTTTACAAGGGGGCAAGGCAAAATGAATGGTGGCTAGAACCATTGTCATTTGTAAAACTACCTGGTGATACTACGATGAACCTGGCGACAGGGTTGCGTTGACCATATTTTATCTCAGTTCTGGAGCAAGGTAGCTACCCGCAACCAGGCAAAGATTGCGTGGCGTAAAGTGAACTTGCGTTATAGGAGTCCGCTTCGTGGGGAAGGTTGCGAGCAAGTCGGAACTGAAACCGATGCAAGACATCAAAAAGACGATCGACGAAATGAATTCTGGCACGTACGTCTCATTATTTTCATCCTCTTCGGCGCGAAGCTCAGAACTTTCATCCGCTCCGTTTTCTCGCGGTTTGACTGGACCACCAGCACTTTTGATGTCCCAGCACCGCACCGTCCAATCTGCACCACCACTGACAAGCATTGATGACTCTGCGCTGAACGCTAAAGAATATATAGATGCACTATGACCCAGCATTTTCTTGATTCGTTTGCCAGAACCCAAGTCCCAGATATTGATGGCGAGGTCTTCCCCTGCGCTGGCGAGATACTTGCCATCTGGACTCACCGCCAATGTGGAAAGCGTTCCCTGATGCCCAATGAAGACCCGCACACAGGTGCCCCTTTGGACGTCCCATAGACGAGCTGTCCAGTCACTCGATCCAGTGGCCAGGTATAACGAGTTGGGATGGAAGCGGACACACTGAATGGATAGATCAGCAAAAGATCAGACACGCCCCCAGTCTACTTACATCGACATCGCTCAAATGGCCGACGTACATCCTCAGACAGGACGTCCGATCTGTGGACCAAAGTCTAGCAGTCCGGTCCCGACTAGCAGTCGCAAAATAGACGCCCATGGGGCTCCACTGCACGTCCCAGACCGGTTGTTGGTGGCCCCGGTACGCGACGACATTTGTCATTGTGTCCAGTGACCAGAGCCTCGCAGTGGCATCCGCCGAGGAAGATAAAAGATATCTCGGAGGTACTGCAGAGCCTCCTAGGGGATCGAACGAAAGAGAATACACTGGTCCACTGTGTCCGATTAGTTTTCGAGTCGTGGTACTCTCTTTCTCTCGAAGTCCGGCGTTCCTAGCTTCAGGCGCGAAATTCAGATGCGATGACTCGTACAGTCTTCAAGCGACTCACAATTCTTGGCAAGTTCGGGCGACTTGTCGTTCCGCACCCCTTTAAGTTTTTCACCCTTTAGGGACCACAAACGAATATAACTCTCCGAGAAACCAGCTGCCATGAGCGTGATATCCGGAGAGAAAACACAACACGGAGCACTGGCATCAACCGTCTTCATCGAGTTGATAAAATACAAGTCGAGAAAACATACCCCTCTCCTACGTCATGCAATGTATAAGCACAGACACTTGGTAAAGCTCGTGCTCGTGCAGCCGCGCCTTGTGCGGAACTGGGGTCGACAGAGGCAAGAGCTGATGGTTCAAACCGTATGCGTTTCCTAGCATCGCGCACTTTCTCTACTTCCCTTTGCACATCAGCTATCTTGAACGAGGGCGGATGAGGAAGCATATCTGCTTCGGCTGGTGAAATGACACCTGGGACAGCTGGTGGTCGAGAAAAATGTATGTCATATTGTGCGTTGGGATCTCGGTCCAGCATTGCCTGCTCTCGCAGGACGCGTTCTGTTTCTGCACGCAGATCTTCTGAGATTGGGGGTGGACCAAGCTTCAAATCCCCTTTCGAGGCATTAAATGTGTTCGGGTTGGGGATGGCAGAGGTGCTCGTAGCCTGAGTGCCCTTGGGAATAAGTAACGAAAGAAGCCCGGTGGACTCTTCCCATGCACTCGGGGACACGGCAGTTGTGCTGACGGAAGCCACTGCGAAGTTGTGAGCATGGTGGTGGTGGAGGTGGAGAACATGCTTACCGTCGAATCTCAGATGATTGTTCACCACACGCATGACAGCTGCTCTCCCCCTCTTTCCTATTTCGCCAGAAAAGCCTTCTCCTGCCCCGAGTGCCTCACCACCGACGCCCTCCGTCAACCACCCTACAAGAAGACTAAAGCCCGAACGGCTCATTCTGATTATATACTTCTCGTTGAGAAAACGTTGTGCCAGAGAATCGTTTTGAACATGAGAAGGTAAAAGCAGTGTAGAGAGGTGATGAAGAGTTGTGTTGTGGCTCGGCGCGAGAGCAGGAGCAAAGGTAGCGTAAAAGCGTATGGCTGGGGAGCAATGGCTGAGGGTCTTGTGTGCTTGCAACAAATGATCCACCCACCAGCTTCCTTGAAACCTTTTTGGATGAGGTCAAGGTAGAAGTGACAGAAGATGGGGTACAGTATTGGGCGAAACTCGGGCTTGAAATGCACGTCAGGGCGAGTACGAATAGGGAAATGGCGCTCATACCTTGTACATATCCAAGGAACCTTGAACCCATGCCTCGAGTTCCTTGAAGCCCTCCTGCCTGTCAGTGGGGTCGACAGAGAGTATGTCCTCCGCCCCAACGCCACCCAGACTGGCGATAAGGTTCTGTATGCTAGGGGGGTTCCCCATAGTGGTCAACTCCTGAAGGACATTGACATTGTCCTTGAGAACGTTCTCGCCTGGACGAGAAGGCTTCTGTGCAAAGACTGCAAGGGCCTTGAGTAGTTCATTGGACGACACGGTCTTTTCGAGTTCTTCCGAGGTTCCAGTCTCGAGCGATTCGAGGAGGGCAGCCTCTGCGCTTTTGTGACCTCGCGTGCGGAGGTAGTCGAGAACCAGGCGATCGATCGAATTGGGGTCTTGTGAGCCAATCGTAGGCGATACGCCCCCCGATGACGACGCAGCTGGTGTCGCAGCCGACATTGTGGGATCGAGGAGATGCTTACCTTTGTTTACGCGTTGTTTACTTCACCCCCCTTTACCGAGTACATACTTACACCGTGCGCCCAACGAGGTAAGACTCCAGCAGAGCTATCACCACATTTACCTCCAAGCATCATGGTCAAACTCAAGAAAGGACCAACAATGCACGGCACACTACAGAACGCCATCGTTGCCGCCATTAATGATCCCAACTACTCATTCTCGTTACCCAAACTTTCCGATTGGGAGTCCATCGTCTCGTCGAGTGCAGACGAGAAGCAGCGACTGGAATTCGTCGGTGACGCTGTCATGCACCTTTCTGTAGCCTTGTACCTTTACCGCCTCTTCCCGGATGCTGCGCCTGGGTTGTACACTGTGAGTGACGACCGCGACACCGCCGGGGAAACACAGTTTGAATCGTGCACAGAATATACGTTCTGCTGTCAATGCAAACGCAACATTCACCCACCTCATGGTCAAAGCCGGGGCGTACAAGCTTCCATCGCAGTCCCACAGTACGAAAGCCGTAGCAGACTCGTTCGAAGTAATTGTGGCAGCACTCTACTTGGAACGTGGCCTTCCGGATGTCTGTACGTGGGTCCAGGAGCAGTACGCGCCCTTGATTGCTGCTGCTCGGGAATCATACGATAGATGGTGAACCATGCTTGTTATCTTTGGTCTAGGCACCGCGCTGATTCACCTGGTCAGCACTACGACCTCGGCTCGCAGTACCCTCTTGTCGACCAAGCGCCATCGGGGTCACCTTGAACCCGTGAACACCCCTTTACTCAAGAAAATCAGGATGTCCAGTGGGCGTAGTTCCCCGCGGAGTACGCTGAGTAATGCATCGCTGTACTTTACTATTCTGCTTTCCCTGACTTTGCTGGCAGTGGCGCAGCGTGTCATCAACAAGATGAAATCGAAGGGCAAAGTCAAGCTGTGTTTGCCGACCAAGAAGTCGAAACTTCCCCTGGAGATGCGACTCCATAGTTGCGAGCTTCACACGCCAGCACCTCAGCGTCTGCCGTCTGTGGTGATCGACCTCACTATGAACAGCGAATCTGAGGGGGAGGCGGCACCATCAAACGCAACCCCAGTATCTACGCCCAATTTTGAGCCACATGCCCTATCCCAGCAGCACCCCTCTTCGGTGGGTGAATTCTGGTTGTACAAGCCTTTGTTGTCGTCTTACCTGAACTATATATCCTTGTCACTTGTTTCTAGTCGCAATCTGATACCGCTCCTCTATCTGAGCAAAATCCGTACAAACGCACTATTTTTCATTGGCCCCCGCAGCAAGGTTCCACATCTCAGGCAATTTCACACCCGTCTCCGAAGTCACTCTCATCGCTCACCTCGTCTCCTACCGCTACACCTTCTGGCCGTGCAACCCCCCTTGACACCCCGGCCACCTTTGAGTTCTTTAGGCGATCGGGACTCTCTCTACCACCTCAATCGGATAGCATACATGTTCCCTCCGGCTCGTCTGGGAACCCGATCGTCATTGAAGACTGAATGGGTTGTCGCGTGCTATTTTTTCTTCTCATATTTAATGAGACTTTTGATTACTGTATGAGTCTCTGTTTCTGGGGGATTTGCTTATGTAGTACATGATGGTTGTAGCATCATTCGATCGTATTTACTAGCAGCTGCGAAACATGGTGCCAAGTAAATTTCTCCTGATGCCACCTTAAAAGTGCTCCTGGTTTATACGATCAAAACCGGAGAATGATGAGATGATATGGCAGTCAAACCTTTGCAAATGTAAATTCGATGTTGCTGCTGGTATGCTGCAATGTCGCCTCCTTGATGGCCTTGGCCAGCGCGCTGGGCCCGCAAAAGTATGTCTAATGACATTTGGAATATTTTTCAAGCAAGGTCCAAAATGAGCAACTTACGCTGACTCTGGTCCTGAACCGGGTTGTGTTACAAGACGGGTACTGACAGATTTCGATTTCCTCCCGAATCCGACGGTAGATGCCTTTCCAGTTTGGATGACCGAACGTGGTGCGCGTGCGGAGCAGTGTCAGCGGATCACACTCGGCACCAACGTCGTTGAGTACAATGTTCCAAAGCATGTTTTCGTCGATTTTCTGAGTCAGGTAGATGTTGATGCGAAGGAAGTTGGCTGGGAGGGGAAATGAACAGAGGGCACATTAGTAGAGTGACGATGCTCACGATCAAATTGAGCAACTTCAATTTGGTGGAGAAGAGACTGGAACCAGCCAAAGGAAGGTGCGTCACGACAGACCCAAAAGAACTCGACGCGACGGAGAGAGCCGAGGTTTCCCTGCCGTTGACGGTACCAGATGTGTTTCAAAATGGAAGCAAAGGGAGTGACGCCTGTGGAGGGACTTTGAGTGAGTCAGGTGGAGACGGAACGAGCGAATGGGGGCGCACCGATTCCAGCACCGATAAGCACGGCAACCTCGCTATCAAGGACGTCTTCTGCAGGGGCACCGTAGGGACCATCGATGCGCACCCGGGGGAGAGGACGAGTGGGGGAAGTGGGATCGAGCTCGACATAATCACCACGTGATCCGGTGTCGGCCTTGCCTCTTTCGACGCCTCTGATGGCGGCCTTTGTCATTGCGGCAACGACCGAAGGGCCGCATCCGAGACGTTCGCCAAGGGCATGTGTCCAGTCACCGACCTGAAGGATGTGTATGGAGACGTAAGAGTCTTCTGGCGCGGAGGTGATGGTAAACTGAAAGAGAATGAGAGCAAGGTGAGCCAGGAGGGAGGAGAGTGCGTACTGGATGCCACTGGAATGGGGAGATTTCTGGCACCTGGATGAAGAGCCACTGTCCGGGTGTGTAGTTGAAGTTTTGTTTCACGATGTGGAGCTCCATTACACCGCCTGGGTGAACGAGGACCTTTGAGAGCGTGGCGGGTGTTCTCGCGTGGTATGCGCGGTATATGCGTTCTGCAACATAGGCGAATCCTGGCCAAATGGTGAACCTCCAGCTCTCGTAACTGAGACAGTGATGAGTGGAGTAGAAGGGAAAGGACGGGATGTAGTCGGGATTGACGGAGTCGCGGACAAAGCAGCCGGTCGCGTGAGAGTAGAGGGCGATGAAGAAGAAGAAGGCGAGATGGTGGGTGTACCAGAACGCCTCGAAGGACTGGCGACGGATTGTGTGATGTGCAGTTGTGTAGATGAGGAGCATGAAGAAGAGCATGGCGTGGCCGGTGATGCCGCCAGCCTGGGTGTAGTGGATGTCGAGGGCAGTCTCTGTACGAAGCTCTGCGGGGGATGGGTGGGTGAGTTTGGGTGGGACGGTGGGGGAGACTTACGAGAGAGCTCGATGTTGAAGAAGTTGACGTAGTGAGAGGTTGTGTGTACGACGGTCCAGACTACCATAGAGTAGGCAACCTGGCGGTGGAACCAGATGTTCTCGTCTGCGGGGAAGAGGCGGGCCAATTTGGGGCGGAGGAAGGTGACGAGGTTGCGAAGCACGGGGAGGAGGAGGAGTGCAGCGTCAAAGACGAGGACGATGGCTGCGCCTCTGGAGATCCAGACGGACCATCCGAGGGTGTTGAGCGCGGCGAGTCTGGCATCGGCGATCTGCGGGAGGGTTAGCGGAGGACGGGGCGGGGAAGAGTCGCGTGACCTGGAGACGGCACCCGACGACAAAGCAAACCAGCTGTATGCCGTAAAAGATGATGTTGAAGGCGAGGCGTCTCTGCGCGAGGAACTCCCTACGAAACCACGACATTGCCAAATGCGGACACTACCGTCTTGCCCTTCTTTTTCTGTCATGTCCGCCGTCGACCTCAGCGCCCTCGCCGCCGCCGCCCGCGTCCTCCACGAACAGCTCCTCAAGGACGTGCAATCCATCCCAGACGTCGGCGACACCCTCCCCCGTGCGCACCCCCGCCCTCTCTTCCCAACCCAGCTCACCCCCCCACAGCCGCAGGTCCACCCTCCTCCGCGTCGTACAGCGTGTTCCCAGACGACTATCGCGTCCCCTTCCAGAAGCGCAGGCTCGTCGGCATCCCAGATGCCCTCTTCCAGTACTACAACAGTCCGTCTCTCCCCTCTCCCTCCTTCCACGCTCATCCCCCCTTAGCTACCAACGTCACGTCCCACATGGGCCTCCTCCCAGAGATAGACCGCGTATGGATATCCATCGACCACAAGCTCTTTCTCTGGGACTACATGCACGGGTCCGTTCCTCTTTCCCCTCCCCTCCGTCCGCTCACACCCCCACAGCCAAGACATTAGCTCCTTTGTAGACCAACCAGACGTCATCTCCCATGTCGCCGTCGTAAACCCAAAGCCGAACGTGTTCGTCGACGAAATATCCGCCCTCATGGTCCTCTGCACCCCCGTCTCCGTCCTTCTCATCGGCCTCTCGGTCTCTTCTCTCCCTCAGTCAAACCGCAAAGAAATTAGGATGTATGCTACCGACATGTCCGTCTCAACAGACGTGCAAATGTCCTCCGTCGTGTCCACCCCGCACGGTCGCATATTCATGGCCGGCTCCCAGGACGGCTGTCTCTACGAGCTGCACTACCAACAATCAGAGTCTTGGTTCGGAAAGAGAGTTCACCTCATCAACCACTCCGTCGGCCCAGTTCAGAGCCTTTTCCCCCGCTTCTCCTCCCCAAAACCAGACGGTCAGTCCTCTCCTCTTCCCTCGGTCCTCTCACCTTCATACTCCTTCCAGACCGCATCGTCTCCGTCGTCTCCGACCACAAACGCAACTGCTTGTACACCCTTTCCGCCAAAAATGTCATCTCTCTCTATCATCTCCCCTCGGAAAAGGTAGTTCAACACGTGCAGACCCTTGCCAACCTCTACAAGTCTGCTCAGGAAAAGGCGCCTGCTTCCCCAGCAATAAGCCCCTCCAACTTTCAGATCATCGCGTTGCATGTCCTCGACCCCGCTGAATCCCGCGCTGGTGTGCAGCTCATAGCCATCACCATCAACGGTGTCCGTCTATACTTCTCCCCCGCTTCCCCCAGCTTTTCGTACGCCCCAACTACAAACCTACCCGGTGCTTCACGCCCTCTCCAACTCATACACGTACGCCTCCCGCCCCAAAATCTCTTCCACCCCGACGAACTGGCTCGCCCATCAAACCGTGTTCCATCCTCCTCTTATAGTGCTGCCCGTGTCGCCCCACCACCTTCCCCTTCTCGCCCGTTCATCGTCTCTGGGCTGGAAAACTCTTGCTACGAGGACGGTCTTACCATCTCAGCACAGCCGGGCGATACAGATGGCACTGACTTTCTACTCTGCATGTCCCCTGATCTAACCCGCATAGGCACCCTTGGTCAGGTTGCTACATCCGCTCAACAGTACGTCCCAGCCCCCCAGCCAACCGCGTATGTGCCTTCCTCGTATCCGACCAGTGGGAACCAGCGCCCACCACTCACAGAGTATGCCACTTTGTTGGCAATTCCGGGACGAACTTGGGCAATGGCCAGCGTGCTGCGCCCGTCGTTGCCGCCCTCCACCGCACCGTCGCCTGCTGTTATCAACGAACTGGCATTGCAGTTCTCGGAGCCACCTCGGCAGTTTATGGTTCTCACCAACGTCGGCCTCACCTTTCTCGTAAAGCGGAGAGCATTGGATTACCTCCGGGCGGTCATCGAGGAAGCGCAGTCCGAGGGCGCTGTCCAGCCGATCATCGAGTTTAGAGACAGGCGAGCGTTTGTCCGTCGACTTCGATAAGGCCATCCTGATGTTCCGCACCCTAGCTTTGGAAGAGATCAAACATGCGCCATGCTTCTCGGACTCGCTTGCGGAAACACGTTTATGGACACCGGCGACCTCTCCATGCCTGGTACACTGTGTAGTGTGAGTCCCGATGTCGCGAACATTGCAAAGCAGGCGTTCTATGACTTTGGTGAACGTCCGATCTGGACTGAAAGGGTGACATATGGCACGAGTAAGTTGCTCTCTCCGTTTCCTCTCGCGCACACAACCAGCTCCTACTTGTAGGCGAAAGCCGTGGAAGTTCCATATTCAGCGGTCGCAGAGAAGGGTTTGCCATGTACTTTGCGCGTCTCGTCCGACCGCTTTGGAAGGACAAGATAACCAAACCTGGGTGAGTATGTTGATTCCTTTGTTCATGACGTACTGATCCGTGCTCGTTGTACAGTGCTTTCGGCCTTCAAGAGTTGAACGTGAACGATAACCTGCTCGTCACCATCCAAAAGAACTTGTATGCCCTCAAGGACTTTTTGGACAAGAATCCTCACCTTTTCCACTCTACACCCGGTGATCCTGCTGCCTCGCGCAGCTCGGTGGGTCATGAGCAAGAAGCATGGAAGGTTCACCTTGGTTTTCTCCATTCCGGTCACAGTATTCTGACGTTTCCATCTAGGCCGAACAAAGTTCGGTGGCCCAGCTCCAAGCTCTTCTCACGAGGACAATAGAAGCCATATCTTTTGTGCTCCTACTGAGCGATTACCGATTAGGCGAACTGATAGCCCAGTGAGCACCCTTTTTGAGTGTCATAAGCACGATTTGACATGACATGTAGATGTGACGCTGAGACTCAGAAACTTGTAATTGCAATGACCTATGAGGAGTTGATTACTGCTCAGAATGGAATCAATGCATCGCGTGCGTTGGTCAACGTTGTGATCGACCAACAGATTGGTCAGCAAATCAGTGTACGTTTGACTGTCTGTGCCCATCGAACTGTGTTGACGATGTCGTGATCAGGTGGACACTATCAGCGAAGTTTTGCAGCAACGATGCGGCTCTTTTTGCAGTACCGATGACGTTATGTTGTACAAGGCATGTAAATTTCCTCGAGGCTAGCCAGGCCCGCCCGCCTTCTGACCATTCTTACCTAGGCCCGAGAAAACGTGCGCAAGGCTGTTGAATCACGGAATCCTGTTGAGCAACAGAACTGGTTAGGAGAGTCATTGAGGTAATCACCCATTCCAAGGCCTCGTTACTTCCCCGTTTAACCATCTACTAGGTTGTTCACAAAAGGAGCACGGATATTGGAATTCGAAAAGATCCGTGAGGTATGCGATGAATACCGAGAGTTGAATTACGCGAAAGGTCCGTGAGCACGCGTGTGCAGCATTCTCCTCGATAACATGTGCACCATCAGGCGCCATTGAGCTCCCTCTAAGTTGCGCACAAGCGGTTGATCCTGACAACGTTGGACTTGAATATTGGCAGTCGGGGTGCCCATCTAACGACGATCGCGCCAAAGTCTTCAAAAAACGTACCGACTGTTGCCAACTCGTCCTGCGTTCTCTGGACTCGTTCGAGGGGAAGGCCTCGCGTGCTCAGACACCTGCCGAGGACCTTGATACGATTCGGAACCACGCATATACACTCGCATTTTCCAGTGATGATGAGATGTTCCACTCGACGCTGTATGACTGGTTGATTGACAAAGGGCTGGCTGATGAGTTGTTGGCTGTATGCACCCTTCATTGCCCTTGAACTATTGGATGCTGACAAGCGTGAAGTTGCGACCCCGATACCTCGAGGCCCATCTCCGCCGGGAACCTGTAACTCTTGCAAAATATCAGTTGTTGTGGCAGTTTTACGTCAAAGATGGTCAACCATTGCGTGCTGCCGAAGTGCTCGCTATTCTGGCAGAGTCTACAGAGTATGTCTCAAGGGCTACTGCCGGATTTTACTGATATAGATTGTCCTCAGCATCGACTTGGACTTGAGCACACGGATCGAGTATTTCACCCTTGCCGTTGGAAACGCCAAGTCCCATCCAATCACCGCGAACGGCAGGCATGAGACCGCTATCGCATTCCTTACGGACCTAGAAGAAAAGCTTGATGTGGCGCAGGTGCAGCTCGAAGTGTATAATGCACTTCTCCCTCATGCGGGGAACCCTGGCGATCAAGGTCTCAGGATCAGACAACTAAACAAGAAGTTATTCACCATGTCCGAGGTGCGCCACCCAAATTTCACTGTTTGCTCCTGTCTGACCGCAGTCCATTAAGCTTTACCAATCATACGCAGAGCCCTTTGATCTGCCGGTTATGAAACTTCTCATTCTTCGCGTGTCAGAACACCGCGATGAGCACATTGTTCGACCCATTTGGGATAGGATATTCGAAGATGGTAAGAAAATTCCCCTTGTCAAAACTCGCACGGTTGACGCTCTATTCCAGCACTGGAAAAGGACGCAGATGCGCAGACGCACGCAGACCACATCATAGCAAGCGTTGTCCCGCTAGGAAAGCGTTTCTACCCCTCCGAAAGTGCATTCCCGCTGCGTAAGTCGACCAATTCATACGTTACAGAGGGACTTGATAGACGTCCGTTTTGCAGGATATATCGCGACGCTGCTTATCTCTTTCTCGCTGCGGAACAGGGCCCAGCTTCCAAAAGGTTGGGTTCCTCGAGTTTTAATTCAATGCGGGGTGCCACACGCAGAGATATGGGATGTCTTGCATGACATGTACGAGTCACATGTAAGTTCTCACAATCCTCACGCATGGTGTATCGCTCAGGTGGTCGCATTCTAGGTCCCACCTTTCAACAACCAGGCCAGTGTTCAGGCGATATCCACTGATATTGCCGTCCTCCTTAATGATTGGCTGGAAGAGGCCAAACGACCGCAATCGTCGACCGCACGCACGGAGCTGCCCGCCGGACGGATAGACGAAGCCATCGGGCAATATCTTGCCGAGCTGGACTCGAGTAATACCGAGACGAGGGTCATATACGAAAGCATCAAACGCCAATTGCGACGGAATTGGTGACTGGATGTGATTACATTTATATTGTCCGCTGGCTATCTACATGTACCTGATTTCCGAGCGCAATAAATATGGACTAATCTCAGTTGACTTCAAGAATCGAATCCTCAGCCCACGTCAAGAATCGTTCTGCCCACTTCCGAGTGTAAGTATATACCTTGTACAACGCCCTGAGAGTAACATGAGCCATCTTGTCGACGGACAGTCTCATCGCTGACCTTGCAGCTCCAATGATAATGAATATGGCGATTAGTGCGGCAGCCAAATCCCTATCGTTTCCCCTTCGGGTCCTGTTCCCTCTCCATCGGGCGACCCACTGTAGCGGCCCCATGAAGGGCAGGGTCAAGATCATGTGGATGAGTGAGCCTACGCCCACCACGGGTAGGCCCAACAGAAACCTGCGGATGAAACGGCCAAGGAAACCAGGAGGTTCAGGGGGACGGGCCAGCATGGGCGACTTGAGTGATTGGGGAACCCCGAGTTCTAGAGGAAGGATGTCTTGGTCACGGAGTATTCGGATGGCCGCCCGGACCAGATCCTGCGCGACGTCGATCGGAGAGACAAAAAAGTATGTCGTCCCAAACATGGACTGCTCCTCTATGGAGGCAAGGAAGTAACTTGTAACGTATGATGAACACATGACCAAGAGGATAAAGAAAAACGACGACAACAAGCCAACGACGACTAGGTGTTGACATGAGTGGGTAGCTGATCGACGGGACAAGGACGATGGTACCTGCCTGGGTTGGTCCCCAAACCATACGCCTTGGTTCGAGCGAAGCGGTAATGAAAGTGACACTGGGGGCAACGCCAAAATGCGTCGTTAGAACGAGATGACAATCTCCATTTCTGCAGACATTTGACGTGAACATACTTTTTTACGCGATTAGCAATGCAGTCGCCCCGTAACCTGACCGAGCGTGCTCACGCTGATGGTGCCTGTACAGAGACATGGCTTGAAGAGTCTTCCCAAGGACGGATCTGATTCGTCGCTATCGTAACAAATTCGGCACTGTTTCTCCTGTTGACCAGTGCCAGGAACCTCTGGCGGGGAGGGCTGAGGTTTCTCTTGGTGTTCGTCGGACATGTCCACTGTGCACGTTGCACCGCGAAAGGCTCCGAAAATTAGTGAGTGACTCCGACCCTAACAGGCACTATCAGATGCCGAAGTCAACAACGTTCGTTACTTCTTACCCCTCGTCGTTTTTAGTGTCCAGCCAAATACTGATCGAACTAGCACGTCACCCTAGCAGCGCAAGTCCAAAGAGGATCCGATTAGGAATAGTTCCTATTTGCTGCGCTCAGGGGCAATGCCACACATCCACCGACTTCGACTGACGAGTTTCCCGCTCAGAAGAACAGGTAATTCAACGTGTGCTCATCGTATCCACTAGGACCAGTAATATCGACAACACGTGGGTGAACACCTGAATGCCTGACAGGTTTTTTTAATAAATTTCTGCGGACTTTGTTAACATTGCATCGCACTCAGGCGATCATCTCGTTCGCCGTGCTCGTCAAGCAGCATGCCCTCCAACGATCCAAATTACGTTTGGTGGGTGTCTTGATCACATCCATTTCTCCGAGGTGATATTGCACGGCCCTTGTCCCTTCATTTGCAAAAATGAGGTCGTATTAGCGTGAAGTTGCACCCTCATTGCCCCCGCCGCCTATCGGTCAGCACCCGAGGTAAACAAAAACGCATTTATGCATTGCTTCGTTCGCCATTACTTTCTGACATTGATCCGACTCAGGGATCGCCCCGTTCCTCCACAGCATATTTCGTGGCGCACTCTTGGAACGAAACCATATCTGGATGCACATTTCACGTTCACGGAGGAGCCACAACCCCGAACCTATTGGCGGACGATCGCGATTGGAACAGCGATTATATTGCGCCATGACATTGACTGAACAAGAAGCTCCTCCATTGCAACCCCAATCCACTTTTGTGATGCAAACCACACATTGCATGTCCCACCGGAGCCAAAAGATAACTTGGCGAGATGTGGGGTGCAGATTCTGATCGGTGGTTGCCATCGGAGTAACGCATAGCCCGTGTTTGTCCTATCTTTCGTGTAACTGAGCCGATAATGAACGCTGACGTTCATTCAGGTCACACCCTTGTACCGGCGCTGTACTTGCGCCCAATCCTGTGGCCTTTAGCCAGACCCTCCGGATCAACGGTGAGCTAACTGTTCATCCGATGTCACAACTAAAATTGTGCATGCAGGGGGCGCTGTCAAAGTACTCCCAATCCAGTGGAGATTCGATATCTCGGGTACTGTTTTTATATAAAAAAAACGGCACTTTGCCGCGTTGAGCACTTGAGAGTGTGTCAATACAAATTTCTGGTGAGTCGAAATTTTCAGCAACCCTGTGGAACCGGACGTCAATACCCCCGGACGAGGACATCGGATTAATTCTTATGGATATGCACAATTACCATGGAGGCACATGCCCATTTTTTGCGAGATGCGTTTTGGAGATAGGCGGCACGCAGTGGACAGATTCAAGTTGCGCCCCACGGACACGATCCAGGTGTTATCGAGAACACCGTTAAAGATGAGCGCTTGAGTCTTTTCCTCAAAAATGTAAGTCAGAATACCACTCTTGACAACCACAAAATATACACGCCATTGCTAGCAGCGCGACAGACAGGTTTTGACGTTGGAAGGAAGACGGGTGAATTAGACATTGCAGATACTCCTCGGTTCCATGCGATCGCCAATACTGGTAAGCGCGGCAAGTTCCGAGCATTTGGCTCTTCGACCTGAACTTCCTTCAGACTTTTTTCGTATCAGCAAGATTTATTACGCTTCGAAGCATCGACGTCGTGATGGTTACAATGATGGAGTCCTCAACCGACATTGGCTTTTCTTGGTCTCTTTGCTTCAGCCTCTCACGGCTACGGGCCGAGTGACGGCGTCTAAGTTTCAATAGGAATAGACTTTCGATAACCGCTGTCACCGGCCAAACGCTCATCCCTGGCGAGGACAAAATTTTGACAAACCCTAACAGGATGGGGCTTCCCTATTGAAAGCCCAGGGCATCAAGATATTTCGAGATCTCTTGAAGTCAGAACTCGAGGCAAGTACCCCCTGGAGGATTAATATGGAAGCCATTTGACTCGCGAGCTGGTGGGTGAAAGTTACAAAGATTGGTCGGGACTTCGACAGCCTCTGACTCAGATCTCACATGGTTCTGTATGTACATCTCTCTTCTCCCGCTGGGTTTGACGGCCCGTATGGAGTTTCAGGGGCTTGGTTGACATCATTTTTGTGTATAGTGGGTGGATTGGCGGCCATCAAGTTGGCACATTCTACCTTGGTTTCTCTTTCCAGTGTCCCTGGTCGATGGCCAGCTCGGGCGGTCTCAGGACCGATCGGGCGGTTGTTACGTGAGGGCCCTAGCACCCAAACGGATGTCGTGTCTCGACTAATGAGCGGCGCGTTCTGCTCGAGATTTAGAACGAAGAGTCACTGGAGCTTATCGCATTCATCAATCTGTAAACGAATAAGCCTTTCTTCGTGTCCAACCTGCTCGGAGAATATTCACCGCACATATATCTACCTGGTACGCAGAGTAAGTCACCATCTGTTGTTTTTTCGTGATGGAGGCCAAGTACCCTATCCCTAGTAATGACCAAATCTTCGCGCTCTCCTGCAGTAATGTGGGAGTGGGGCCAGGTGGGACCACTGCGATGCTTGCGTATGTGCCTGCCGTACTCTCTCTCTTGCTCCGTCATCTCACTCGTCTCATTTCAAGTCGCGTGTCTATTGTTGACTTCAGGGGCAGTGTGATGCTGGATACCTTTGTTGCCCCGACTATGCAAGTTAGCGATTACCGAACCACTACAACTGGGATTGAAGCCTGCCACTTACTCGCCCGTGAGTAGAAAACTACTATCCTACCCTGTTGGCATTATGCTGGAGGTCCCAATGTCTGTTCTCCGTTGACGCAGCCGATACGCCTTCATTTGATCGGGTTCAGCGACACGTTGCAGACCTTATCAAGGGTAAAGTAATCGTCGGACACAGCCTATGGCATGATCTTTCGGGTAGCGTGCACGCATTCCTTTTTATTCTGGCCACCGAGCTCATTACGTTGTCATCGTCGGTAGTATTGGGCATCCCACATCCCGCCGTTGCCACGCGTGACGTCGCGTTGTATCAACCCTTCAGAAATGCGCTACGTTCCCCCAATCAAGTGGTTGGCCTGCAAACTCTCATGTGGCACCTCATGTGTCGTCGCTGTCAAGATGGTCACATACATCCCGTACGTTCGTTCATGACCTGGCCAGCCAGGACTGTCACACTGCGTTTGCTACTGTCGCCTAATTACTCGATTGTCTTTGTTTTCCTTAGGTCGAGAACGCACGAGCAGCGCTTGATTTATATCGTACTGTCGCGACGGAATGGGAGTCGGCAATCTCGTCAGGCAACTGGCCGTCTTGTCTTCCTCCAAGCACCTTCTCGAGGTGTTATCTGTGATTCCATTCCTAGGACATCATTTGGTCTTTTTGTCCCTAATTCCTTCAGAGACGATTTGTTACGCGTTATCCCTATAACCTCTTCCGTTGCGCTCGTAGTTCCCTGCCCAGTAGCTATCAGTAACGCGAACATTCATCAGGCAGGCTAGTGTCATCTTTGAAATTTCGCCGATCGCCGGTTCTGCACGGAACAAACTAGCTACCGGAGGCGGGTAAAACGCAGCCCACCAAGCAGTCTAAGATTGAGACCTGAACATTAATTGCCGTCGGTACTTCTCCTCTATTAAACGCCATCTCTGATTCTCGACTCCCTGTCTACTGAACAATGTCCGCCACGGTCTTCTTCTCGAGGTATAAACGGGTCGAGGCAAGGTATCGCCGGAAGCCCTACATCGTTCCTCCAACCTTATCATGGTCTCGACAATGTCAAGGCGGCCTTCTTTGAGCGCGAGACTTGCGATACGTCGTCGGACTAACCTGGATTGTACACGGGGACCCCATTTCTTCTCAAAGAGATGCAAGCACTGCAAGGCAAGAGTGCCACTACGACGACAGCCGCGCAAGGGACCGAGAAGGAGAAACAAGGTCGTGGAGGAAGGGACCAAATCCGGGCAAGTACGCAAAAATTTCCAAAGAATGCGACGTTGGGCAAAGTGCTGTTTCAGGCCCCCTTTTCGGTGCCGAGCAGCCGTGGAGAGATGGAAGTTGACGAGCTCGAGGAGTCTGCGCCGATCGCACCGTCTGAGTCGGGGTGGAAGAGATTCCAAGTATGAGAGGGCAGTAGAGAGTGCCAGGCTCTTCTGCCCCACCTGGTACATTATCTGCGTGACGATGAGAACGGTTCTGGGTAGGATCTGAACCTGGTCGGAAGAAGTGAGCAAAGGCGAAACGCGCATGAGGGCTCGGTATCGTGACATTTCGGCGGCATATGGCTTCTGGCATGGGCGGGGTATAAGTCGCTTGCGAAGGAATGGTCCAACATCCTCCACGCCAGCGTCCGCACGAAATTCTTTTCTACCATTTGAGCGAACGTCGTCAGAATCCGGTCTCGTACTGCAGCCAGCTCCCGAAGCCGCGGAACCCACTTGGACGTTGGGCTTCTGGTTAATGATAACCCAACGTCGCAGTGCGCCGCGCTTCTGCGAGCCAAAGAGTTCGAGCCACAAGGGGAGGGGGATGGTGTTATTGGGTGAATGGGTCTGCCTGCCCGTCATTTCCACAACGTGTTTCCAAGCGTCATTCCACCTTCCAGACCTAACGAACCACCTGACGTGCAATTTCCATGTTTCCATGTTTGGTGGAACAGATTCTGCTTGCATGGCGCCGAATAGGTGGCGGACGGATGCAAAGGAAGCGCTCTGCAGGGCAAGACTGATGAGGAGATTGAACGACTTGGTGGAGTGTAATGCCTTGGGGCACTCGAAATAATAGTCGATGGCTCTAGGGATGGAAACCGGCGGATTGGACGTGATAGAGAGAAGATTGCGGTACAACGATTGGGGGGAAGTGGGAAGGGACATTGTTGGCGACGCTGCGGGAGCGCGCTGGTCGAGTGAGGGTAGTTTTGGACGTGCGGCGGCGCTGCGAGTGGAGAGCGCAAGGCGGGGCAGTCCGAGTCGGCGAAGGAGCATGAACAACTTGGTTTTTTACAGATTGTTAAGTATTAGGGACGACGTAAACAAAAGTCAAGCCTCCTCCTCCATCGGGTGTACTACATTCCGCCCTACCAACCATCCCACCTTGCTAACCCATCGATCCCTCACTTCCCTCATCACACACCATCCCTCGGGTCCCCGCGCCTCCGCAAACTCGTCCAGCGTCTTCTCCCAACTCCGCACCGTCTCACCACCGAACATACCCCCCTCCCGGTTGACTATTTCATCTATTCGATCCACCCATGCTCCCCATTCTTTCGACAGTCGTGGTAGTAAAAGCGGGGCCAGCGACGCCTGCGTCAGTGGCGGCTGACAAGTTATGTGTGTCGTGAGGGCGGAAAGAAATACAAATGTTTCCGACGGGTGTGACTTGTCTTTGTGCTGAGATTGCAGGACAGCGGAATGTCCCCGTGACCACGAATCAGCTTGATGTCGCAAGCCCCTCTCCGTGCACGACACATAGGAGAAATAAGGCACATACGACATGCATGCGGACACGAATTCATGGATGTGAGGTCGCAGTCGCGAAAGGATGTATGACTCCCGCATTCCGCTGCCATCATTTGCCCCACTACTCCTGTGGTCATCGTCCATGTGTGATCCAAAACCAGTCCGCTGAGAGTTAAACCCGAACCCAAACCCAAGTGAAGTCGTGGCGGAAACGGACGAGAAAGAGGGAGTGTTCGAATATGGATAAGCATCCCGCAGTTTCCTCGCGGATTGCTCAAGTGCCTGTATCGCCGTGTCCAACGTTGGGCGGGGTATAAGTGGTAGTATGAGCGATTTAAGCGACGGTTGCGCGTTTATCAAAGAATTCAGGAGAGGCAAAAGAGCCTGCGGTGGAAGACTCGCTATTCAATCGCTTTGTCAGTGACAACTCTGGTGGCCGATCGGAATCCTACGTACCCAACAAGACACCGACGTCAACGTCACCATCTGCGTCTGGAGTTTTACCCGTTCTTGAAGATTGTTGATCCTTGGACTCGTCATCTTGTGGCATGACCTTGGCACGCTTCGGAGCAGCTCTCTTCGGACGCTCTGGAGTGGGACTTCGGTCCATGGGAACGTCCCTGCCAACATGGCGACTAGACTCTGCGTCGTCCTCCATTTCGAGACGGCGTTTCTGAATGCGGGGTGGTAGATTGATGTGTGAAGTGACCTGCTGAAAGGCAGATGGTTGTGCGTATCCAGGGGTGTAGACTGGCTGCTTGCCAGTGCCTGTGGGTGGGTTTACGGACAATCCAAACCCAAACCCAAAGCGAGAAGTAGATAGATGAGTTGGTTCATGAATAAAATTGAGCGGTGGATGGACGACATTCGCCATGATGGAGGGACAGTGGCAAGCCAGACGCCTTGAGGTTTGCGGTCGGCGTA
>JBBPMO010000055.1:0-74656 GCA_038090315.1 Xanthoconium stramineum
CGCGTATAGCTGGTATGTTCGCGCGCCGACGACCAAGGAAGCACACGAGACAGCTGCACGGGTCAAAGGATGCTTTGAGTACGCGAAACGGTCCTTTCCCTGACTTGTGTTTGATAGAGTGATTTGTCATTTTTCAGGGCTGCAACTTCTGCAACGGGATGCAAGATGAACATCAGCTATGAAGCCGTCCGTAATGAGCTCGTTCAGAACGAAGTCCTCGGTAGGTGATCTTTTCCTTCATATATCCTCTCATTGGTCATTCCCGTCCTCTGGAATTAGGTGAAGAGCTTGCAGACGTTTTTCGCAAACGGTACGGCCAGATCGATTATGAGTGGGGTATCGCTGGCGCGTCGACGGACTTTGTATGTTTGCCTTCCGCTTGCACCTTGACTCGATGAATGTTGACGGCGTGCTTTCCTGGCAGGGGAACGTGTCCTACCGTACGCGTGCTCTCCTTCTCAGTCTATACCTCCGATGACACGAATGTGTTGCAGTAATGCCTGGCCTGCATCCCGGCTTTTGTACGTTTCCCTTGTTCCTCTGTCGTGACTTCAACGTTCTCAATCATGTGTAGCCGTACCCACCGTCCCGGGAGGGGGAAACCACACACGGGAGTTTACACGCGCAGTGTCCACGGACGTTGCTCACGAGGCGTGTTACGACGTGTCCAAGGCCCTGGCGCATGTCGGTATGAGGGTCTTGACGGACGCACAGTTCTTGGCGAGGGTGCGTTCTTTGTGTTCATCGTAAGATGGGTTCAAGGAGTGATGTTGGATGGTATCTTCGTTCAGGTCAAGGCTGCCTTTGAGGCGAACAAAAAGAAGAGGGGAGATTGAAAAAAAATGCGGGGCAGTGTATGCAGTCAAGCTTGCAGTGTACAATTGATAGGGGAAAATATCGAGATCACAGGGTCGGAGTACATCCATGTAGTTCATTGTCAAGTCACTTATGTATTTCTACTATCTTGTACATCTTCCTGGTCTAGGTTCTCTTCTGAGCTTATGTAAGTAGTCACCGAAATGATGTTCATTCTATCGCTCGGTAAAAGTACTAGGCAGTGCAAGGTCACGGGCGACACCTATTGCAAGTTCAATTGAACTTACACTGCTGCTCCAATTCTTCCAAGTGAACTTTGGAACTTTGTGTCTCTGATTTGGTCCCTCTTGAGCGCTCGAGCACTGAACGAGATTGAAAGTTTAGACCATTGGCAACTAGTGACTCGTGTTGTCGGGACTCATCACTATCGATTCATCCTTGAACGATTCCACGATGTCCGCTGACGATGTATGGCGACCCAACACGAATCCGGTCAAACCACCGCTCTTAGCAGGCGATGTATACAGACCAGATATCCTGACGGTGATCGAGCAAACAATCGATTCCCTCCGCCCTCAGCTGCGGGAGTTGAGCGACAAGATACACGGTAAGCACTTCACGATGCGACATCCGGAACTGATCAACCATCGATCATCGTCTACGTTACTCCATGACCAGCCCACCCCGAGTTGATGTTCGAAGAACGGTGCGATGTCCTCTTCCTAGTATGCGGTGACTAGATGCTGAATCCACGCATCCTAGTTATGCCCATGATACGTATACGGGGTTCTTGGAAGCGCAAGGATGGGTCGTTCAGAAACACTACTTGCTCGAAACTGCCTGGGTAGCCACCTACACGCACGGCCAAGGGGGCCGTGTCCTCGGCGTCAACTCAGAGATGGACGCGCTCCCCGGGATCGGCCACGCATGCGGCCACAATCTGATCGGTATCGCAGGCGTGGCAGTCGCTTGTGCTGCCAAAGCCGCCATGCAAAAGTTGAACATCGATGGCAAAGTGATCCTGCTCGGAACACCCGGTAAGTTCTTGATTCAATTTCGTGCATCGACATCGCTCACGGTGCTATAGCCGAGGAGGGTGGCTTTGGCAAGGTTCAGTTGTGGGATAAAGGCGCCTATGAGGGAATGGATGTCTGTCTCATGTATGGCGTTGTCGCGTCCGAATCCAAAACAGACCTTTTCATTGATCCCTTGATGGACTAGGTGTCATCCGGCGCCGGGCCCTCCTTACTCTATTAGTCTCAGCAGTTCTCTGGCGATGGTTCGATTGCAAGTGGATTACACGGGAAAAACGTGAGTAAATAAGGCAGTATTCTTAGTCCATTCCAGATACTAACCCCTGACATTCAGCGCACACGCTGGCTTGACTCCCTGGGAAGGAAAGAACGCACTGGATGCTGCCGTTCTCGCGTATACGAACATCGGACTTTTACGGCAGCAAATTAAACCTACTCACCGTGTACATGGAGTCTTTGGAGGAAAAGATTGGGCCCCAAACGGTGCGTATCGCATCCCAATTTCCTATCCCACCATCACCTCAACACATGTTCAGTGATTCCCGACAATTCCACGGTAGAGTAAGTCAATTTCACCCCCTAGGAATTACGATGAACGCCGCGCATCGAAGCTGGTTCGTACGCACCCCTCTAACCAAAGAAGTATATGACACCACAGCCCGAGTCAAAGCGTGTTTCGAGTACGTGACATCATACACATCTCCTGCCATACTACATCTTTCTCAAGGGCTGCCGCTGCTGCGACCGGCACCGCTGTCGCTTTCGCCAATGAACGTATCGGAAACGAACTCGTCCAAAACAAGGCGCTTGGTGAGCTCACAGGTCTATTTCATCTTTGTATCCTATTGACTTGATGGTATCAGGCGGAGAGCTCGCAGATGTCGTCCGGAAGCGGTACGGGGACATCGACTACGAGTGGGGCATTGCAAGTGCATCAACGGATTTCGTAAGTTGTGCTAGGATAGCTTGGGTAACGAACTTACCGGCGTTCACAGGGAAATATCACTTACTGTATGCGGGTTCCTTGTCGTTTATATGCTGTCGCTGATGGGCGTTAGTGATGCCTGCACTCCACCCCGGATTTTGTATGTACCCAGCCCCTTTTGTCGTCTACGAGATATTTCTGAAGAGCGCTCCCCACGGTTACACTCGTAGCCATTCCCACTGTACCCGGAGGGGGAAATCATACGAGAGAGTTTACAATAGCTGCCGCAACTGACACTGCCCACGAAGCATGCTATACCGTGTCCAAAGCGCTTGCTCATGTGGGCATGAGAATCATCACAGATGAGGCATTCTTGGCGCAGGTTGGACACAATTTCCTCAGGCTCAATTGTTGCTTATACGGCCGCAGGTCAAACTTGCATTTGAAGAAGATAAAAAGGCGAGGGGTTTCTGAATTAAATGAGTGGGGAAGTCAGGTGAGGGCATATAGTGACCTCTGACGCAGATATACGTTGTACAAGGGTAACCATACCGGAAATATCGAAGCGGACCGTCAGCGATGACATAGTGTGGGCCTTTTGTCGCTCTGATCCGGCAGGCTTGACGCGATCGGGGACCTTCGAAAGCCTGTAGGGTCGCGACTTCATGAGCTGACGCATTCCTGCTGGACCCGAAATGTCAACTCTAACGGCATCAGTCGAAGCAGTCTCTCCTCACTGAGTAATCCACTGCCAACACTCAACAACAACTGGTCATATCTGCGACACTCACGTGAAAATACGCCGGCCCCAGCCTCAATCATGCTCGCGTTGAAGCTCCAAAGCCCAATGTCGGAACCCGAATGCAGGTCGTATGTTTTGGAGCAACGTCACGCGTCGCAATCACCTCAGATGCCATCCCACCGTGAGGAATACGATGAATCGATGACGGCTTGCCCAGGTACGTATCCACACTAGCCCTAAAGTGTAACACTAATTTATACAGAATACAGATAGTACACTTCAGTCCAAATGACCGCGTTCCTGCGCCAACGCTGATGACGCCACCAAGAAGTCATGACTCTGATGAGTGTGAGAAAGAGATCTGATGGATGTTCGAGGCGTTTGATCATGCCGATGGACTAGTCGTCATCCATACAGTTGATGATTGCTTCTTCCTCCCTTCGATCCTTCTATCAACGAGCGCGGAACTAAATCACAAAAGGAACTCGATTGGTAAGGAGCAAGGGAGCATGGAGAGAGACATACTCAGGCTCTACGTTCGGGTTGGACAGTGCCATGCTTCCATATCCTTAGATGGGAATGGCGATGGTGTCCCGGTATGCCATGCGTGCTCATCATTCTACCATGATGCGCTCCAAGGGGTGGCGGAGCAGCAGCAGCAGCGCCAGCCAGTACGACAAGAAGGATGGTGGTAAGGGAAGGAATCAGCATGCCGACTCAAACGAGTGTTTCCTCGAGTGCGGGAGAATGGTCCCATAGAGATATCCTCCTGATGGTTTTATACCCATTGATATCGTGCGGTGGCCCGGAAAAGCGGAGGGATGCCAAGTGAAGGAAGAACTTTGTTTGGTTAGCTTGTTGTAAAGACGTACGTGGTTGATGGTGTTTCAAGTGAGCTTCTAGCTTGTATGTCGTTGGAGATATTTCTTGTGTGTCGTCAACCGGGTGACACTGCACTCGGGATGACAGTGCGTAGAAAAGTCACACAGCGTGACCTGAGAAAGTGCATCTTCCCCGGCGCGTCATTCTCTTACAGCTGTTTTCATAACGATAGGCCATCACGTCAGAAATACACATACAGGCGGACCTTCGGACCTTGGCATACCGAAGTTGCCGAGAGTCCGCAGAAATCATCACAAGGGCCCCTAATCGACAAGTCCCTACTAATCTGCAATCTCACGCTTACCAAATTCTATTACAGGTTCAAATTCCGACTCAGCCTGTATGTGTATTTTTCGTATCGTTATGAAAACAGCTGTAAGCAAGGGACCATCTTGCGCCGAACCTTGAAATTTACACCCTCAAATTGGGTTGTATTGCTACTGGACTGGCAACTCTCTTATCCCCCCTTACCTTCTTCGTGCTTGGACGGCGAGGCTAGCCCTTGATGCTTCCACCTTATAGGTCAAGTGAGAGAAGTGGTTTAGTGTTTTCACTCCTTCACTGACGCAACCCACAATGGTCGATGTCATTGACCCATTTCAACAAATCACAGGACGCCGAAAGTGATGGCTTTCATCAAGGGTGTTCCCTGCCTCAGGGCCATTATGTGCGCCCATGCACTGTTCCTGCGCCCTTGTTTGCAGAACGGTAAGGCTAGGGCTGGTTAGTCCTTGATATCTGATGTCGGAGGGAATGCGGCATAACCATTTGGGACAACTTCTAATGGCGTTCGCGGCTGACTTCGCTTGTATGTCTCTCCTTCATACCCTCCCCTGAACCCCTTCCCCTGGTCGAGCGCGGATTGGACTCACCGCTCACAGACGAACGTGATCACATATGCGATGCTCTTGACAAGGGTCGACGGCCAAGAATCTAAGGCACTTGGTTCGTCCATGATCGCACGTTCAGTCCCGCTGCTTTCCAGGGGACATGTATGCGCCCATGAAGAGCACAGGATGAGGAGCTCGAGGTATAAAATCTGGGTGTGCTCACTGTTGACCAGCAGGAACTCCAACTCCTTCATCGTCTGCGAACACCTCTCACATCGAATATGTTCATCTCCACCTCTACTGTTCTCTTCTCGCTCGTTGCCCTCGCTGGGCTTGCCACTGCTGCCCCGAATGGCGGCGGAAGCAGCCAGTGCGACACGGGTACCCTCCAGTGCTGCTCCAGCACTCAGAGCGTGAGGTTTCTCTCGTCGACGCTAGTTACTTGAAACGCTGAGGGGTCCTTTACAATAGTCCGACAGCGAGTTCATCAACGAGTTCTACGGGTACCTGGGCTTCCCCTTGCCCCCTTCTGGCACCCAGGTCGGGTTTACGTGCTCTCCGATCACCATCGGTGGGCTGGGTTCTGGCAGCACTTGCACTTCCCAGCCCGTTTGCTGCAACGGCGACAATTTCGTGAGTCCATCCTATCGCTCATACTCTCTTATACGTTGTCTGAAGCAATGCGCGTGCAGAACGGTGCCATTGTCTCTGGCTGCAACCCCACCACCATCAACATGTAATCTCTCGGACTCCATGGGAATATGCCATCGTAAACGTAAAATCGGAATTGTGGATATTCCTCAGTATCTGGTAAAGATTGGTAAAGGGTTTTTGACGTATCTGGTTTGGAATATGGTTATGGATTGGGAATTGGTTGGATTGAATATGTATGTGTGTATGTGATGTACTGGGTTTGATTGAATGGTTATTGTTGTATTGGGTCAAGTATCTATTGAAAGGTTATAGGTCAGTTTTGGCGCCTCAATGGGCCAGATAATCTGATGTGACCAGCCCCAATCTTATTGCGAGGTCACCAGACTATGCCAAAGATCGCACATACGGTGAATCTCGAGTGAGATCGATGCAGTCAATAGAATGAAATTGCATCAACGTGAATACTCAAACGACAATACAAATACATTTTCTTTGCAAACACTTTTGGAATCATCCAGGCATTTTGCTCACCACTTTTCGTGAGCAGGTCGTACTGCGCGCAATCGCACATGAGCGCAAGTTACGGCAAGAAAGGGTGAAGAGCTTACAGTCGATTTCCCAAGCCAAAGCCGAGCTGTCTTGCTCAACGAGGCTGAGGTAGGACTATGTGCGCAAGATGAGATGACGCCTTCATAGAAGTAGTAACATAACTAACCTTTGCAATGGAATCCGGATCGAGACGGGCGTCTGCGTTGGACTCCCAAGCGGCGTCCTTGCGCAACATCCGTTTCGTCATGTCAGTCAAGATATTCCCGTCGATGATGCTCTGTTCATAAGAAACGGTGCCAAGTCATTACCTATACTCCAATCTGACCCAATCTCGGCAACTTACGTGTGCAACCTACAAATCCACCCAAATATCAGAAAGACGGATATAAAGACAACAAAAAAGCCACAAACATGGATGTTCTGTTTTCCAAACTCTTTGGCCAAGCTCTGGGACAGCGCCCTGAGACCGAATTTAGCGGCCGCAAACACACTCGTGGTGGTGTTGCCCCTGAGCGAGGCTGTAGCGCCTGTGAAAATCAAAGTTCCTCTCTTTCTTGCACCAGCCTTTCCGCCTTCACTGGGCTGTTCGAAGTCGTTCTTGGTGAACTCGAGTAAAACTTCTCTAGAGAAGGCGAAGGCAGTGAGAACATTGATTTCCAACGCCGCACGCTGTTCCTCCTCGGTGATGTCCAGGAATGGTTTCCACACGCCATGGCCGGCATTGAATAACGCAACACGAAGGGGTGAAGTGGACACCGGGAAGTGGGTCCTGATGCTGGAGAAGGCTGAGCGAATCGATGCCGGAGTGTAATCCTGGACTGGGAAACTGGCAGCCTAATGATACTACGTTGTCAGGATCAAGATGATTGTGCATGGGCTGAATCGCACCTCTCCACCTTTCTGGTTGATGTCGTTGGCGAGCTTGTCAAGATGCTCGGGGCCACGAGAGATCAATGCAACCCTATAGCCCAACTTCCCGAACAGACGACTGGGGGATTGATCAGTTCACCCTGCATTGGGTTTATCGAGGAAGGGCTAGTCCTCACGCTGAAGAAGCCCCTGTCCCTGTGTGGAAGTCAGGATCGTCGGGAGTTGTGCAAACACGGCAAGAAACACACCTGAGCCGTTTCCGATGCCAGCGACGACGAACAAAGGGCGGATAGTAGACATTTCCTGTGATAAGCGTAGATGTGAATCAACGAGTTATGCGACGTCGACTGCCACGACGTATTTATATCTGTTGATTAATCAAGTGTCTGAGTAAGCCCAGGCATGAATCACAAATGTCATTAGTCAGTGGGCCAAGCTACACACGCAATGGCGCAATCGGTCGACAGATCAGCACTCAAAGACGACAGCCTTCTGAAACATCATGCCATTACCGGCGGCTAGCGTGACCCACCTGACCTGCGGGCATGACGGGGACCGTGGAGGCGCACGTCGCACGATGCTTAGACGAGGGGAAAGGGAACCGATGTGTTTCCGTGTGGGTACCCCGCGTCGGAGATCTCCCACAAGGTTGTCCTTGCCGGCTTATGTTTGCGCGTCCTTGGTCTGTCTCGTACTTGACCCTATTACTGCGATTTGCCTCCGTAGAGGCGCAGACGGCGACGGTGTCTCTGAGTAGAAGGTATGCTGAACTTGCGATGTCTATATTATTGCTCCAACGTTACAAGCTGAACTAGCACATCAATGGGTACCATGCAACGCAATGTGTCCAGCCTTGCTGTTCTGCCAAGTATCGTACCGCTTCGCCCGATTGTATGTGCCATAGGCTGGTCATAGTCCGGTGCATGTAGTGTGGAAACGCGCGAGAACGCACCGATCGCGAACAGGACGATCCGATATGGCACTTAAGAGGCAAGGCATTTATAGCCATTGAATATCCAACCTTAGAATATCTGTTTTGTTGGCCGTTGGCGGAATGGCGAGACGGCTGGATAAAACATTGGAATGAATGTGACCCACTCACTGTAAGTGTTGATGCCTCTTTGCTTCAAGTTGCTTGTGTCACCCCATCAAAGGTTCTGGTGGGACGTTACTCTGCTGTCTCCTCGCCATCAATGCAAAAACTCACGTAAACTTTGGCTGACAAGTAAGCGACGAGTCAGTTATTTTCTTCACAGCCGTGTAAAAGGTTCACGTTCTGGCATACCACTGGAACGAACTGCAATCGGCCGCATGGTGGACAATGAAACTAAGTAGCGTGTTGCTGCAAGTCGTCCGAAGTTTTTCGTGTTGACCAAACAAGACACAAATAACGTCTGTCTCTCGCTTCCATCAGAGGTACAAAGTACTTCTCGGTCGTTGCCCTTGCTGGGTTTGCCGCTGCTGCCCCGGGCGGCGGAAGCGGCCAGTGCGATACGGGTACCCTCCAGTGCTGCACCAGCACTCGGAGCGTGAGGTTTCTCTCGTCGACGCTAGTTACTTGAAACGCTAAGGGGTCTTTCACGATAGTCTGACACCCAGTTCATCAACGAGTCCTACGGGTACCTGGGCCTCTCCTTGCCCCTTCTGGCACCCAGGTCGGCTTCACGTGCTCTCCGATCACCGTCGGTGGGGTCGGTTCTGGAAGTACTTGCACCTCCCAGCCCGTTTGCTGCGACGGCGACAATTTCGTGAGTCCATCCTATCACTTATACTCCCTTGTACGTCATCTGAAACAATGCGCGTGCAGAACGGTGCCATTGTCTCTGGCTGCAACCCCACCACCATCAACGTGTAATCTCTCGGACTCCATGGGAATATGCTATCGTAAACGTAAAATCAGAATTGTGAATATTCCTCAGTATCTGGTAAAGATTGGTAAAGGGTTTTTGAGGTATCTGGGGAATATGGTTATGGATTGGGAATTGGTTGGATTGAATATGTATGTGTGTATGTGATTAGTACTGGGTTTGGTTGAATGGTTGAATGGTTATTGTTGTATTGGGTCAAGTATCTATTGAAAGGTTATAGGTCAGTTTTGGTGCCTCAACGAGCCGAATAATCTAATGTGACCAGCCCCAATCTTATTGCGAGGTCACCAGACTATGCCAAAGATCGCACATACGGTAAAACGGGAGTGAGATCGATGGGGTCAATAGAATGAAATTGCATCAACGTGAATGCTCAAACGACAATACAAATACATTTTTGCAAACACTTTTGGAATCATCCAGGTATTTGCTCACCACTTTTCGTGAGCAGGTCGTACTGCGCGCAATTGCACATAAGCACAAGTTACGGCAAGAAGCGGTGAAGAGCTTACGGTCAATTTCCCAAGCCCAAGCTGAGCTGTCTTGCTCAACGAGGCTAAGGTAGGACTATGTGCGCAAGATGAGATGACGCCTTCATAGAAGTAGTAACATAACTGACCTTTGCAATGGAATCCGGATCGAGACGGGCGTCTGCGTTGGACTCCCAACCAACGTCCTTGTGCAACATCCTTCTTGTCAGATCAGTCAAGATATTCCCGTCGATGATGCTCTGTTCATAAGAAACGGTGCCAAGTCATTACCTATACTCCAATCTGACCCAATTCTCGGCAACTTACGTGTGCAACCTACAAATCCACCCAAATGTCAGAAAGACGGATATAAAGACAACAAAAAAGCCACAAACATGGATGTTCTGTTTTCCAAATTCTTTGGCCAAGCTCTGGGACAGCGCCCTGAGACCGGATTTAGCGGCCGCAAACACACTCGTGGTGGTGTTGCCCCTGAGCGAGGATTTAGCGCCTGTGAAAATCAAAGTCCCTTTCTTTCTTGCACCAGCCTTTCCGCCCTCACTGGGTTGTTCGAAGTCGTTCTTGGTGAACTCGAGTAAAACTTCTCTAGAGAAGGCAAAGGCAGTGAGAACATTGATTTCCAACGCCGCACGCTGTTCCTCCTCGGTGATGTCCAGGAATGGTTTCCACACGGGATGAGCAGCATTGAATAACGCAACACGAAGGGGTGAAGTGGACACCGGGAAATGGGTCCTGATGCTGGAGAAGGCTGAGCGAATCGATGCCGGAGTGTAATCCTGGACTGGGAAACTGGCAGCCTAATGGTACTACGTTGTTAGAATCAAGATGATTATGCATGGGCTGAATCGCACCTCTCCACCTTTCTGGTTGATGTCATTGGCAAGCTTGTCAAGATGCTCGGGGCCACGAGAGATCAATGCAACCCTATAGCCCAACTTCCCGAACAGACGACTGGGGGATTGATCAGTTCACCCTGCGTTGGGTTTGTCGAGGAAGGGGACTAGTCCTCACGCCGAAGAAGCCCCTGTTCCTGTGTGGAAGTCAGGATCGGGAGCTGTGCAAACACGACAAGAAACACACCTGAGCCGTTTCCGATGCCAGCGACGACGAACAAAGGGCGGATAGTAGACATTTCCTGTGAGCGTAGATGTGAATGAACGAGTTACAGCGCTTTTCAAAACGTTGCGGAAAACACGATTGGTGGCAAGCCAGTTGGCGAGCCAGGAAGCTACCCAGGGGTCGGGTCGGTCACCAGAAAAATCCTACTCAGGGGCAGCGATGAGCGCGAGCGAACCGCAACGGCTCAGCGCTCATCTCCCACCCTCTTTTTGGGCCTGGCCACTTCTCTCCTACCCAACCATGTCGATTCGAGCACAACTGCTTGTGTCCCACCTCCTCCATGTCCTCTCGAGCCCGATTGCTCGTTTCCAACCCGATCGTGTCAATTCAAGCGCAACGGCACGTCTCCTAAGTACCCTCTACTAGGTCTTTTCGGCCCAGCCACTTGTCTCCCACCCAACTATGTTGATTCGAGCACAACTTGCTTGTGTCTCACCTCCTCTGTGTCCTCTCGAGCCCGATCACTCGTCTCCCACCTCAACTGTGTCTCTCTGGGCTCGAGTGCTCGCCTCCCACCCACACCATGTTCCTTTGAGCCTGAGCACTCATTTCTCACCTCGACCATGTTTTTTCAAGCCTGGGCACTCGTCTCTCGCCCCAACCATGTCCCTTCAAGCCCAAGTGTTCAAGTTCGTCTCCCACCTTACCAGCATGTTCTTTCAAGCCCAGGCGCTCGTCTTCCACCCTAATCGTGTCTCTTTTTCCCTCCCCTCTCATCGCTCATCATTTGTCACTTCTCGCTCCCCTCACTCTCCATGCACATTCAGCACTACTAGTGTAACATTAATTAATTGGTTCGTGCGCCAGTGTATCTACACAAATGCTCATTCCATTCCCATCCCGTCCCTCTTCCTCATGAAAAAAGGACAATACAGCCCTGTGTACGATGTACCGGGCCAGTCCCCCCATGTCGTGCAGCAATGTTGCGATTGGCCCCTGCACAGCTGTGGCTAGCAGCTTCTGAAACGTCATGCCATTACCGGCGGTTAGCGTGACCCACCTGACCTGCGGGCATGGCAGGCACCGTGGAAGCGCGCGTCGCACGATAGGCTCAGAGAGGAAAGGGGGCCGACGCGTTACCGTGCGGGTACCCCGCGTCGGAGATCTGCCACGGGTTATCCTTGTTGGCTTATGTTCGTGCGTCCTTGGTCTATGTCTCGTGCTCGACCCTATTACCGCAATTTAGCTCCATTGAGTCGCAGACAGCGACGGTGTCTCTGAGTAGAAGGTATGCTGAACTTGAGATGTCTATGTTATTGCTCCAACGTTACAAGCTGAACTAGCACATCAATGGGTACCATGCAACGCAATGTGTCCAGCCTTGCTGTTCTGCCAAGCATCGTATCGCTTCGCCCAATTGTATGTGCCATAGGCTGGTCATAGTCAGATGCGTGTAGCATGGAAACGCGCGGGAACGCACCGATCGCGAACGGGACAATCCAATATGGTACTTGAGAGGCGAGGCGTTTGTAGCCATTGAACATCCAACCTTGGAATATTTGTTTTGTTGGCCGTTGGCGGAATGGCGAGACGGCTGTATAGAATATTGAATTGAATCTAACCAAACTTGAAAGAACACACTCACTGTAAGTGATGATGCCTCTTTGCTTCAAGTTGCTTGTGTCACCCCACCAAGGGTTCTGGTGGGACGTTACTCTGTTGTCTTGCCACCAATGCAAAAACTCACGTAGACTTTGGCTGACGAGCAAGCGACGAGTCAGTTTTTTTTTCTTTACAGCCATGTAAAAAGGCTCACGTTCTGGCATACCACTGGAACGAACTGCAGTCGGCCGCATGATGGACAATGAAACTGAGTAGTGTTGCTGCAAGTCGTCCGAAGTCTTCCGTGTTGACCAAACAATACACAAACAACGCCTGTTTCTCGCTTCCATCAGAGGTACAAACTCGACCTTCTCCATGACTCGCTCGCTCACCAACGCGCTAGGTTCAACACGATGATCAGCCACCAGACACTGTATAACCTTGCCAATTACCTTGGTGCCCTTGCCATGATCACCGTCATTGCGTACCACTTTGTCGCTGTAAACGCGCGCTACGTTACAGGGAACTCACAGTCACACTAGGTCAGTGAGTTCGAGGACAGGCACTGTGTCCAGAACGACTAATAAAGGATATCTTAGTTGCTATCTTTGTAGCTAAGTAGAACTGCCTTGTCACCCCACCCCACCCCTGCAATGACCATCCTCGAGTCAAGATGGCCTATACTGGTTTTGGTTTGGCACCCTGGTAGTATCTTATGCCAGTACCTTGATCATCGTCTGCAAACCTCCCTCGAACTATCATGGCCTGAGTTTGATGGGGTTGATCCTGAACTAATTGGGGTTCGTTTGGTGACGTGGGCTCATCGAGGTCATGATTCTTCTTCGAACAACAGTTGCAACTAGATGGTTCTTGCGACAAAAAGTATTGCCAATGTCAGTTGGATTGAAGAACGTCGGAATGTCTATACATACCACACAGCGTGCACAACGCTGGGTGCGTCTCGATGAGATTCGAATGTCGGCACCACGAACGGTGGAGAACTCACAGCAACAGGTAATAATTCCGCACAGTACATCGCAGCAATCCATACTTTCGAGGCAGATGAGCTTTATGAGGATATGTAGTCTTCGACGTCACCGGAACGGAGGAATGTTCTGACAACGAGGTCTTTTTTTTCCAACTCGTGCACAGCCACTAGACTTGGTGGCGGTCCACCTACCAAATACGAGTTATCAACCCCTTGGAACGGTTCGATAAGAAAACCGCGACGATGGCATCAGAGTCGACCGTGCAGGCTTTCATTTCGAGGCAGCGTACTCTCCTTGCACGAGAGCGCAATGCAGAGATCGAGCGGACCTCCTTGACCCTGAGCAATGCTTCACCCAAGCTTCTTGAACAACGCGGACTAGCACTGGGTGGATTAAGCGTCGTGTCGGCCGGTGTGGGACTTGGCGGAAAGACGTACGTGGTCGTGTCTTCTGCAAGTGCAACGTCTTATTCGGCTAAGCATAGGCTGGTAGAACTAGAGAGACCGTCGGCGTACCACGCCTCACCGTTATTTCCACCTCATACCTTCAGGGTCGTATGGTACCGTCAGATCATTCATGAAACCTGAATGATTTGTCTGCAGGCCCGGAGATCTCGCCCGGATCGACGAGAGCGTTTCAACTACGCAGAAAAAGACCAGCAGCAAAGGCAAGAAGTTACAGCCCACTGATTCAGATGCGAAGAGTTCCACTGCTCCAGAAGGTGTAGTGTACAAAGTTGGTTGTATTTACGCCTTTCTTCCCACTGGCAGCGCTCACGCCCTTACCCCAGGTCGCTGACACTCGCATTACTATTGCTGTGGACCCTCCCGAGTCTGGTGATGCCGAACTTGATTTGCCAGAGAGATGTCGTGTCGTCAAACTCGCAAACAGCGTCACCTATGATCGGTAAGGACAGCTGATCTGTGTGCAGTATCGAATCTTGAGGTATCTTTTCTAGGATGGACAAAGCGATAGATCACTTGGAGAAGATTGCGATACCTTCGACACGAAAAGTAATCTCTTTTGCGAGATCGTGTGCTCATAAAATTCATTTATCATACTTCATCAGCCAGATGATAAGACAAACTACGAGCTTACGCCCCTTACTCGCGTGTTGCTCGGAATGTCGCCGCCCTCCAAGCCATCCAAACTTGGAGACATCACTTTCTTCGACGAATCGCTCAACGAAAGCCAAAAGGCAGCCGTCCGGTTCGCTCTCGCAGCTCCAGAAGTCGCATTCATCCACGGTCCTCCAGGTTCGTTTCGTCGCCGTCCTGTCTCTGTTCGCTGTACCAACGTACAATTAGGCACAGGGAAAACCCACACGCTGATTGAAATCATCCGTCAGCTCACGTCCAACCCACTAGACCAAAAACCGGTTCGTGTGCTCGTATGCGGCGCCTCTAACCTTTCCGTCGACAACATTCTTGAGAGACTCCTTGCTCTCCCTCCCCCGGAAAAAGGAAAGGGGACTCCTTTGAAAGTGACGCGAATCGGCCACCCGGCGAGAGTTATGGCCCGCGAGGATATCCTCGAAGCGACATTGGAGGTCAAGGCTGGCCGGAGTGATCAGGTTCGTCGGGGCCTCTCCGCTTGAAGATGTGCTAACTGGCGGTCAAACAGGCGGCGCTCGCCAAGGATGTAAAGACGGAGCTCGATGCCGCCCTCGACATTCTTGCTGGTAAAGGCAAAGGCAGAGGCAAGGGGGCAAAGAAGCCGCGTGGGCTCGAACGCAAGAAAATGTGGGAGGATGTCCGTGCTCTCAGGAAAGAGTGGGTGTGTTGGCGGCTTCGTGATACTCTTCAGTCTGATTGGCATGTACCTCAGGTATCGACAGAGAGAAGGCGGGGTTGTGAAAGCCGTCCTCTCAGAGTCGCAGGTATTTGTCAACCGCAGATCCAGACAAGTAAAAAATGACTGAACGTGTACATAGATTGTCTTGGCTACCTGCCATTCTGCTGGCGGAAGGCAGCTACGGGATCATATTTTTGATGTTGTCATCATCGATGAAGCAACCCAGGCTGTTGAGGCGGTACGTTTCAGCGTAGATGGACATCCTAACTGCTGAACTTTTTGGTGTTTAGGTGTGCTGGGTCCCCATATTCAAGGGGAGAAAGCTGATCCTGGCAGGCGATCCTATGCAACTTCCTCCTACCGTCTTGTCTTTGGGCAAGCACGAAAGGAAAAGTAAACTGCCAAGCTCGTCAGAGGAACAACGGAAGAATGGCTCGGAGAGCAAGGAAGAAACAACAACATTCTCCGACCCAGACAAAGGCAGAACCTCTTTGACGGACGATGGGGAAGTGACCGACTCAAATTCAGAATCAGAATCGGTACGCGGAGACGTAGTCATTGCAGAGGAAGATACCACGACACTTGCGGTGGATACACCGGAGAATCCAAGTGGCCCATCAAAGAGAAAGTCTTCTGGTTTGCGTCCCCCGCGGACCTTAGAGACAACTTTGTTCGACCGCCTCGAACGAATGTATGGCCGTGGCATCAAACGTTTGCTCAATGTCCAATATCGGTACGTCCTAACCGTTTTATGTCCATTTTAGATTGTACCCACCACCCTCGAGGATGCACGCTCAAATTTGCCAATTTCCGTCTAAGACGCTCTACGCATCCAAGCTGAAATCTCACGAGTCGGTATCTTGCCATCTCCTTTCTGGTCTCTCAAACACGGAGTCATTTACCGAGACAAGGGACGAGGAGACCATCCAAGAGATTCTTGGTACTCCCGTTGTCTTCTTCGATACGGCCGGGTGTGAGTACTACGAACGCCTTGATGGGAACGGAGATGAGGGAAGCAGGTGTAACGAGAATGAGGGCATGGTGGTGAAAAAGTGGATGGAGAAGCTTGTACGTGGGATTACCGTGACGTCGGTCATTATACATTTCCGAGCGACGACAGGTCGAAGCAGGGTTGTATCCTTCTCAAATCGCGATCATTACGCCGTGCGTATAAGCCGATGTCTCATCCATGATTTTGGCACATGACGTGACGTGGCCTTGACAGGTACCAAGCCCAGGTCACCCTGCTCAGTTCTTTATTGCGTCCTGAATACGGTCCAGAACTCGAGGTTGGCACGGTGGACGGTATGCAAGGACGTGAAAAGGACGCCGTGATTATTAGTCTCGTAAGGAGCAACGACAAGGTGGGTCACCGCCAAGTGTGCACTAACCATTTGAGTCTGATCTGGGCACATGTTCATGGAAAAAAAAAAAAACCATGGGCTTACAGCGCGAAGTCGGCTTCTTGAAGGAGAAGCGCCGAATGAATGGTAAGCCAAGCCTTCTTGTCGTCCAAGCCATGCATGGCGTGCGTAATCATTCATTGTCAGTGGCCATGACGCGCGCCAAGAGACACCTCGTACGTTATCTTAGGCCTGTTCTCACAGTGTGAACCGATTATCAATAGTGCGTCGTTGGCGATTCATCCACCGTCCGACACGGCGGCGCATATCTCAAAAAGTGGCTTGCTTGGCTCGAAACGAATGCGGATATTAGATTCGCAGAAGTATAAGGACAAACATGGAGGAATCTCCGACGGGACTAGAAGGTCTACGATGATGTACGTGCAGCATAGTATACAAATGTGATAACAAACAAACAAATATATCCGCAAAAAAGTATAGTAAATACCACTTGGCGCCCCAAGACAAATGGACAAAAGGGTGTAAGACCAGCTCCACATGGTTCAATATTCGTCAGGGTCATTGAGTGAAGCGTACTCCGAAATCGTCCGAACGTCTTCGTATTCTTGGACGACTTCGCGCATGGCGAAACGCATGATGGGAGTGAGCGGCGTCAGCTTTGGGCCGATGATCTCGTGCTCCTCCCCTTCGTCGATCTGCGCCAGATCCCTCGTCGACAAGTTGACTGTATTGACCATCACCATATCGCCGTCCTCCGACGACTCGACGCCCACAGTCCCACTACCTCCGCCTGCGAAAGAATTGTTGCTCAACACTCGATGGGTCATCGGGACGGGTGACACCGGGGCGCTGATGACGGGAATCTCGGGTTCTTTCCCGACCGGGTCGGTCCAGTGCAGATTCAGCACCTTGCCCTTGATCATCCCGTCCACCGCGCGCACGCCGATTTCTCGACAGAGCAAAAAGTAGGGGAGGTGCTGCGTTCCGGGCTGGCTGAGTTTACTCATGACTTTGAGGAGCTGCATGGCGCTGAAGCTAGCAGAGTAGTCGTCGATGGAGGCTACGCCGCGGGCCGAGTAGGATTGGAACCCAGCAGGACCAAGGCCAGCATGAAGAGCATCTGGGCCGCTGGACCGTGGCCGAGGACCGGGGGTGGATGGGGTCGTGGGGTCACGTGCACTTTCTAGCTGGGAACAATGGACGATATGGAGGTTGAGGGTAGCATGTGCTTGAAGGAAGGGCGAGCTCTGTTTGACTTATCCGTGCAACGTCAGTGATGTCGAAGCCTATTGAGACGGAAATACGCACTGTCAAAGTTTCCACCCGCGTTGACTGGGAATGATAAGGTGAGGAAGTTCACATGCTCTGGCAACGAAGCGACTCACTATACTCGTTAATATAGTCTTGCCAATGCGCTAATTTACCACCGAATGCCTCATATAATACATCGAAAGATAATGTAGGCCGTATGGCCTCTGGGACACGCGGCAATAGTTGTTCCAGGAAATACGTCCGCGCCTCGTTTCGCGAGCAGTCGTCAATCGTAATGATCTTGCAGTGTTGTACAACGTTGAGCTGGCGCAGCCAGTTTTGGTAGAATGGATCACTTGTGGCGTGAATGACATGACATAGCCGATCTTGTTTTGTCAGAACAAGCATCGAGTCCAGCAAACACTTGATCGTCTCCATCGACTGAACCAAGGATGGTCTGTGCACCAACGATGAGAATGAGTAAGAAATTTCCATTATGAGCGAAGCGTACAGTCTATGTGCTTCGTCAAAGAACAAGACGGGTATCTTCTTGCAGGGCTTTTCAGACTCCCTAATCATAGAAGACGACATTCCGCGAGCACTATCACTTGTTCTCTTAGCACGCTTAAAGAACCATCGGTTCCTGTGGAGGTGGGGCGAATTGTTAACATGAGTTCGCTCAGATGATACATCTGATTCCTTCCGCCCTTGATTGCTGAGTTCGTTGACATCTTCAGGGGGCTCGAATTCAGCATATCGCACAAGCGAATACTGCAGGGTTCGGGTTTGTCGGTATAGGATCGGGAAAAAGCGAGAATCTTACCTGAAACAATTCCATGAGCCGGGAGATGTCGCTTGTCCGCACTTGTGATCCGACGCTGCCGGCAGGTGCCTCAGACAACCGTTTTTCCACGTCAAGTCGGTCGTGCTGTCAGGGGCAACTCAATCACTGTCCCTGTTCTGTTCTCATTAAATGAGAACGCGTACCTTGAATGCATGGGCTTCCTTTCGAAACTCGTCAAAGCCAGGCATTCTCTTCGACACCTCTTCAAAGTATCCTTCCATCTGCTGGCTAAGGCTCATATAGAGACCGCTAATATCCGCAAAACCCGGAATGCGGAGGTCAAAGTGGAGTACATGAAACCTGTCGCGCGAGAGTACTTCGCGCAGAAGGGCAGTCTATATGCGCAACCATCAAAACAAAACAGAAACGAAGAGACCAGGAAGAAGACACACCTTGCCAACGGCGCTGGCACCAAAAAGCACCGTAAACGACGGCTCGCCTTCCAGAGCACGTTCGATGACACGCGTTTCGGTTTCTCGGGGTAAAAAGCCGGGGAGACGCATAATCGCATGCTTTATGCGCAGTCGCGGGACTACACGCTCCTCGGTGATCTCCTTGCGTGCTTCCTCGAGCAGCCGCCTGGATTCGGTGAGCGAGCGCGCGGTCTCGGAGGGCTGGATGGGTCATGGGCGGACCAATCAGGAACGAAGCAAGCGGGCAACGCGGCATAGACGTACGTTCAAGAGTACGCCGAGTACCTCACTCATGCCGAAAAAGTTTCGTCGGTTGAGATCTACGCTGAGCGCTGCTGAGCTCCTGCGGTGGGGTAGGTTTGATGAAAAGATCCAGTGTATCGCGTCAGTGCGTGGTGGTGCTCTTGGAGTTGGGCCAGCCGAGGGGTTGCGCTGGACTCTGGTGTTGGTCTTTGTGCGCATGGATGAAAGTGGGGACGATGGTGGGTGCGACTGGCGCAGATGCTACGCTGGGACGAGTCTGGCAGGGATTGGAAGGCAGGAATGGGACAGTAAGAAGGGTTTGAAAAGGACGACACGCACCCATCGCACAGCACAGACACGAGTGTGCAGCGTGAAGACGCGGAGGAGGGTGATGCACGTTGTCTGAGCGAGGCCAGCACAGGTATAGCCAACGCGCCAGCCAGCCAGTGTGGAGCTTATCAGTGATTCAATGTATTAACATTACACGTATCTATCTAGGTATCTGCTAATAAGATTCGTCGCTGCCGTAGGCGTCCGAGCTATCGGACTCGGTGAACCGAGGAACTCGTCTCTGCCTAGGAGGGAGAGGGACCACGTCGTCCTCAGATTCATCGGCCTCCTCGTCTGACGCGACAACAATAGGCCTGTGTCTAGGTCCAAGCCCTAGGACGGCTGGATAGCCTTCCTGCTCGTCCCCTTCGTCAGAGTCCAGGTCGATGGTGTCGATGGGGGAACGCCGACGGGGTCGAAAATCTTCGTCGTTGTCGTCGATTTCATAAATGCGAGGCCCGTCCCCATGTCCACCTCCCTCATCGACGTCATCGGTAAAACTGCTCTCATAACCCTCGTCTTCGCTCCCTTCGTCGTCATCGACAACCCGAAGATCGTCTATCCGACCATACATGACCTCGTCTTCATCCTCGTCTTCTTCGTCAACATGGATGGTGCCGAAGAAGCCCCAAGTTCCTTCAAACATTTGGAATTCGCGTCGCCAAGGCGCAAAGGGACGCCAATCATCAATGTCACCGTCGTCGTCTGCGTCCCCGTCCTCCAAACCCATCCAACCAGGATCGTCCACCACGTCCACCTCCTCGGCGCCCATTTGGTCTTCGAGCCACCCTACTGGATCTCCCTCGTCTTCGTTCTCTCCTTCGGGTCTGTGGCCTGGGTAGACGCGTCCACAGCTACTGCATACGCCGTCCCAGATCTCGTGCATACAGTCAAGGCAGCGGTAGATCCCACCGTCTTCCATATCGAGCATCCCAACGTCCTCACCACGTGGCGCGATATCAGCGATGCGAACGTTGTCTTCATCGTCTGGGAAAAACCACGGGAATCCACGGCGACTGGCAGCGCCTGTCTGCGGAAATATGTCTTTCCAAGGGTCGGCGTTTGCGTTTGAACTCTTGGAAGCCTCAACAGAGATGGATAACTGGTTCAGTAAGAGTCCACTCCTACTCATCGCTTGCGCAATACCCTTCACACCCCATACCTCGACAGGGCGCTCGCGTACGATGGCACGACAGTGTGGGCAAGTTTTCTTGCGCCTAACCGCTGGCGGCACTGGTCGGTTGTCGGGTGGGGGAGCCGTAAACCAATTGACAAGGCAGCTGTGACAAGCGAGATGGCCACAGGGGGCGAGCGCATAAGGTTTATGCATCAAATCCAAACAGATTTGACAAGTGACAGCTTGCTGAACTTGATTCAACAGCGCTTGATGGGATATGATTAACTGAAAGGGATGAGCACGTGGATGGAATCAAATGAGAATCGATCACTGACGTTGTTCTTGGATTTGAGCTCTGCCTCGAGCTGAGCCACTTTCTCCTCCAATGAAGAGGACTTGGGGGGAGGTCTAGCTATTGAAACAGTCTGCTCCTTGTCATTCTGTTTGAACGATAGGCAACATGGCAAATTGTAAACTGTGCGATGCGTACTGGAGTAGATGACGGCATGGCTTGGCTATTATGTTCAGTCATGTCGTCCAGAGTCTGCGAAGAACCTTGTCCGGATTGATTCGATTTAGGTGATGGCGCTTGCAAGGAAAACTTGGTAGCAAGAGCTGGCAGGTCGGCTTCGGAAGGGGCCGAACTAAATCTGATGATCTCGTTCCGTGCGGACAATGGAGCGCACGAGGGTTCGTCCGGTCGACTGTGTGCAGCCTCGTTCTTTGAAGCTGAGCTGACGATGGGTGCTTTCTTTCTCCTCCTCCTGCGACGCTTCGCGTCACGAGTGGACTCACGTCTGGTGCTGGACTCGGCTGATGAATTTGTGCGGGCTTTCTTTGGGTCTTGGGGGGAAGATTCCGCGTCTGACATGGTACGTTTTGAGGTCTGGGGCACGTTACTGGGTCCCGGTACTTCTGGACGCGTCGAGGAGGGCATTGAGTCGCCCCCGCTGTGGCGAATACAGACGGTAGTGGACGGGGAAACACACCAACCGGGCCCCTCGCTGGATGGGAATACCAAATTCCCACGCCACTCAGACAATGCATAGGTCCCCCGCTGACACTGAATCGTGCTGTACGTACCTTTGACATGGAAACAAGATGGAATCCTATTGCCACCATATGTAGAGGGCGCGGATGGGCCTGGAGAACTCATCAGCCGTTCCAGGTACTGATCTGATGCGGCAAAACACAGATTGTAAGCATGCAGCGCCGGTTTACTTGATGGGCCAGGCAATCAAGATATGTATCATCCGGGGCAGTCTCAGTATCACAGCCTCGTGGCATGTTGGACACGGTCGGTGATGCGACGGATGGTTACACAGACCTTGTCGGGATGCAGTCCTCTTTGAATCGGACGGCACCGCGTCGAGGTGAGTGGCAAGAACCATAAACCATCTCCAGAGAACAAATATAACCATTCTAGGGACAAATGGAATACCCAGGCAAAAATAGACGGAGAGGAAGAAAAACGGCTATCATCACAATGTCTTGTCTTGCCATCATCTGACCTGCTAAGAGCCTTATCTCCCTGTAGTCGCAGATTCAGATCGGACGTGCGACTTAGAGGGGGTCTCGGGCTATCAAACTCCGCTCCCTCTCCTAGGGTCGGCTGCAGGGCTGTGCAGCATAGAGCACGAGTAGAGGCAGCGGTTTCGAGCCTACCGTACTCCGACTGCTGTCCTTCCGAGTCCGTGTAGGGTTGCCCGGTGACGAGACACCAGACGTACTCGGGCTTTTCCACAGGTGATACCTGCATTTTTTTCGGTGCCATACAGTGTACATACAACGTTACCGCTCCTCGCCACCCCCCGAGGGATTCAATAAGCGACACAGATACAGTTTCGTAAATTTCCGTGATGCGGCAAGTTACATAAATAGTTTGGTCTTGTAAACAATTGTCAACATTTTTCGAATGAGGCACTCATCGTGGGAAAAACGCGGAGCTGGCTCCACAGATCGCTACCTGCACTCGCTACGCACAAGGATTTACTTCTCGTCGATTAACTTATCCGTCCCGCTGTCATGCGGTGTTCACCCTCCCTTGAACTACAAATGCTCCCCTCCTTCCACGACCGCTCTCCTCCCAAACCAATGTCCCTGCCATTGGACCAACAGCCTTCCCCCACCGACCAGAACGGCTGCCCACCCTATGCCTACGATTCCCTCGACTCTGACAGTGATTCTTCTGGCAAAGACTCACCCATCTCTACCCCGCCCGACCACCACCTGCTCTACCCATACGGCCCTGGCATGAACGCAGACCCTCAATTTGAGCCAAGCAAAGAGAACAAAAGTCTCCGTCGACAGTACTTTGACTACGGCATCACTACTCCAAAGTACGGGGACAGTGAAACAACCATAGAGACCGCCCCGGACCAGTCTCTTCTTTCCTCCCACTCCTTCCCTTGGGAGTTGCCCTCACCTACCACCGCTCGCATCCATAGGGCCCACGACAAAGACTTCCGCACAGAATCTCCCTCATTCTTCCATTCACAACCTTTCTGGCTCGTCCTCTACTTCTGCTTCAACCTAGGGCTCACTCTCTATAACAAGGCAGTTCTCATCCATTTCCCATATGCATATGCCCTCACTGCGCTCCATGCCCTCTGCGGGTCCATCGGTGGCTTCGCCCTTTTCCGTCTCGGAGTCTATGTGCCCGCCAAGTTGACCAAAGCAGATAATCTCGCCCTAGTCGCATTCAGTTTACTCTACACCATCAACATCGCAGTCAGCAACCTCTCCCTCGAACTCGTCACCATCCCCGTGAGTCCTGTCAACGGTTGCCCTCGTTTTTCCTTCTGACCCTCTCCTTAGTTCCACCAGGTCGTCCGAGCAGCCACACCGATATTCACCCTTCTTCTTTCCATGTTACTCTTCGGTACTCGGAGTAGCAGTCAAAAGATTGCTTCCCTTCTCCCTGTCGTCGCTGGCGTTGGCTTCGCGTGCGTACATCAAGCCCCAATGAAAATAATAATAATAACATTCCTTTTTATGATAGGACTTATGGTGACTATTATTTCACTACTTCCGGATTTCTTTTGACCTTGCTGGGGACCCTGCTGGCTGCCATCAAGACGATTTACACAAGCATCATTCAGTCTTCGCCATCCTCAGGTTCTCAACCCGCACCAGCATTCCGTTACCTGGTTCCGCCGCGTCTTCAATTACACCCCCTTGATTTATTGACACGCATGGCGCCCCTGGCGTTCATCCAGTGTGTGATGCTGTCATACATGAGCGGGGAACTAGATCAAATTCGGCGTTGGAGTGCCCAAGATTTGACGCCATGGACGGCTGTTGCATTGGGCCTTAATGGAGCAATCGCATTTGGTCTGAATATCGTTAGCTTCACCGCTAACAAGAAAGCTGGTCCGCTGAGCATGACTGTCGCAGGTACGTTCTTCGCTTCCCGCGTCTCCCCAATTTTTTGCGCCAGTTCGAGGTGACACCATGCTGATGCCACCAATAGCAAACGTAAAGCAGGTTCTATCCATCGTTCTTGCCGTCGTTATCTTTAACTTGTCAATATCGGTGATGAACGCATTGGGTATCTTGCTGACACTTGTGGGTGGCGCTTGGTACGCCAGCGTGCAGTATCGGGAGAAGAGGTCGCGAGCACGGTAACCGGAACACATGTTTGCCAGGCTTCCCTCATGCATGCATTCTTTTGATTTTCTACGCAATCGCTGCCGACGTCTGTGCATGCTCCTTTTCCCTTGACACGAAAACATCCGATAGACGTTGACCTCTTCAAACGTATCCAATAGGTGTATCGTTGGATCTCTCGTTCGTTGCGGCGATGCATCTACTGACTACGACCGTCTACGATTCTCTCTTGACTCCTATAGGCCTTGACGGTCTACTGTGCTGCAAACATACGTACGCTATTGTAATCTTATTTGCAGGGGATCATGGTTTGACCACAAAAATTCTTTTGTAACGTCCTCGTGGGCACATTACACTGTCGAGTTCAGAAGGCCGGGTTGCGTGGAAGAGCGTTGCGGGAAAATATTTGAACGTGTCTCATGCCTTCAGGTTCGTTAGATGCTGCGGTTGTCAGGGGAGATGGCTGGAATTCGGCGCCCATGAAAGTTCAGTGCCTCCTGATTCATTAGGTACTGCGGTTCAATGTTAACGTTGACAAGACCTGGAAAGGGAAACAGCTGTGGCAGACTAGCGCCAAGGTCCCAGGGGTCACACTGTGGGACAGTTCCGCCACCTCCCGATCATCGCAAGGCAGTGTCTGCCCCGTATTTTTGCGCACTAATTATACTGTATTTCTGCCCTCATATTATTTCAGGATCCCGCATCACCTGTCAGGCTGTCAATGCTTGCCCTGATTGAAGGGGGTATATGTACCCGACTTTCGCCCGAACCTACCCATGTGACGACCGGGAACATCCCAATTGGAAGCTTCCTCGAAGAACACTCTGCTACGTGTTTCAGACGGTTTCGCACATTGTACTGCGGAGTCCAGGGATCTGAATGTCATTCTTGATAGTTGTAGATCAACACAAATATACAAAGTGTTCGAAAGGCCTCCGAGTCCACGATTGGGTCCTCGGAGGTAGAACTGAGGTTATTCCTTAACGGTCCCGATGTGCCTCAATTTTAGCTACTGCGGAACGCCTCAAACTTGGAGGGGGACAACCAAATCTGTTATCGAGAGCTCGCGGACGTATCTCATTGGCAGTCCACAAATGGGTGAGATCCGGGGAACTCACCCCGGAAATTTCTGGTTATAATTAGCTGCTGATGACGGGCATATCCAGACTTGGGACTGCGTGGTGCCAAGCGCTATCGTTGAACTCCGTCTGTAAATCCGAAGTACGTACTGCGATGTACTCATTGGGCGGTCGTCTTCTTCTGCGTCTTGCCATCTGGTTCCTTTCGAGCACCGCAGAATCGCCGAGGGTTCGAGTGATCACCGTGTGTAAGCTGGTTCTCTTCCTTATCTATCTCCGCCAACTGACTTGAAGGCATGCGTGCTCAACATGCACATCATAAGGCAGATCTCTCAAACCTCGTGATTGGCTATAGTGCAGCCATGTCTATGCCCTAAAGGGTGTGCTTATCGTAGGATTCAGTGCGGTAGATTCCGTCTGTATGACTCGATCTACAACTCCGATCATACCCCTGTCTCACCGGCTTTTATCTCAGATAGGCTCACATCCTCCAATGTAGTGGTCTAGCACGTGTGACCGCTGTAGCTAGGAGCAACTATGACGCCGTTCGGGGTGAGTCGAGCGCAACCTTGTGATCACTTTGATCGATTGTCTGAGGGGAAATGTATTTGGTGTTAGGTGACATACAAAGCATGGGACGAATATCCGAAGCAAGAAATATGACAACATCCTGGTGTGGCGACCAGATCGACGTACGTAGACCCAAAGTATCTCGTTCATGCGTGCTGATTACCCTACACTTTAAATTGGTAGTGGTCAAGTCTGTCAAAGAGGGTACGGATAGACAGTTAACTTACGTTGTGTTTACCACAAAGGCCCTACCAGAAATCGCCAAGACCCCGTCTGTTCTCGACGCACTCAAGTTATCACCGCCTTACACAGAAACGCATGCCCAGCCGGCATACGTATTGGTCTTGGCGTCGAGCGGGACTTGTACGACTGCAAAAAAAACCTTGGCCAGGGTGATAATCAGCGCTGTTGCATGGACAACGGTGAACCTTGTGGGGAAGAACCAAGTGTCACACAGCTACTTTGTAAGCCTGTGCCTGCATTGCATCCTTTGTCTCGTTTAATTCATTCAGTCGGTCTTTTTCCAACAGGTGACACTAGGTACATGTGGGAATCATCAAACATCCAACACAGCAAAGGAGTGCGATCCTGTGTGATTTCGGGGATATGTTTTAGAAGCGGGAGGCACGGAATTGACCCCAACGTCACGAGTTCGCCAAGACATTCTGGAACATCGCTTTTCTTCTTTCTCGACGCTTACCAATTCGCCTCTGACAGCGGTTTTTCATCCGCCGCCACCGACACCGGGGAACACGAAGGAGGGGTATGTGCACACCCATATATCGTATGTTGCGCCGATCACGGAGCGCTTCGTGCACGAGGAAACTTTACCGCTTTTGCAAGCGACCCTAGAGGAGGTCGTTACATCAGGCGAGTTCAGGGTTGATCGTGTCCCTATCGGCTTTCATTCTGATGTCCTCTCCGACAAGATCGTGCGATGGGCTGGCTGGATGAGAGGGGTCGTCCGTTCGATTGGCATCGGGAACGATCACGACAACGGCTGCTTTACATGCTAGTACCGAGGCAAACCAACTACTCAGCATTGAATATAGAAATGCGAGTCCCATCGAGGTAGAGGTTATTCTTGGTGAAATCATAAGGATAGCGCGTGAGAGGAACGTTCCGGTCCCGGTAAGTTTCAGCTGGCACATGTTCTCAAGTGTCAGATGGGTTGACGCTCTACTTAGCGTATCGAGACGTTATATGCCCCATTAACCGTGATACAAGACCAGATTCAAGACGCATGATAGTACCATAGCGATTGCCTTTGAAAGGCAACCGCTATGGTACCATCATGCGTTACGCTTAGTTAGATGGAGAACTTTGTGTGTACTTCGTATGTAGACTTTCAGTCACGTGCAAAGGAAATCTTCCGCTCAAGCGGGGCGCGAAGTTGACCAGTTCTCCCATCGACGAGATGCGCGAGATCAAGCGTGGTAACGAGTCGCCCCGATGTTCTTTTCTCTTCTACATCGAAAGCGCAGCCACTTCTACTCCTTATCGCCTCTCCGTCACCCAAGGCGCCAGCTTATGCAGCACCACACGGCGGATAAACATTCGTTTCTTCCGAATGGTTACAGAGTGCATCAAGATAGTTAGATATGCACCCGCTCCCTGGAGTAGGTCGTGTCTATGTTCATTAGCATTACCGAACGTGCTACCTTGGTTTTTGATCTACATTGTTTTCTGCACTTCCGCTTTGCTGATACCGTGCCATTAGGTGTAGTCGTCCCAGGACACTCACATCTGTGCTCAGCTCCCTTTACATCCCATTCCAGTCGGTAGAGCTCTCGTAAGGTGGCTTTACATTCGGAGCTGATCACCAGATAAGATAAGATAGCACGGGCGTCAATGAGGATCTGGTTCCTATGGCACAGGTGGCAATTGCTGAGCTGCACGTGCACACAGCATCAGCGTAACGGGGAAAACGCGGGAGCAGCAAGGCATTCATTGCACTCACATCCTTACATTCTCCACCATCACAATGAGCAACAGAGGACGTGGTTACGATCGAGGGAGAGGTGACCGAGGGAGGGGTGGCCGCGGTTTTAGCGGTCCTGGCGGAGGAGGTGGGCGTGGATCTCCCGAGGTGCGTGGTCGTGGTGGTCCCCCTCCACCTTTCCGAGGTGGCGACCGTGGTCGCGGCGGGGGAGGATTTCGAGGCGGCGGTGGACGCGCCCGAGGAGGGTATGTGTTTTGCTTCTCTGACGACCGCACCAGTGACTCGGAACCTCCCCTCTAGCGTCTTCATGCGTGGACAACGCGCAGACATCGACCCACGTATCGCGAACAACTCTGACAAAGCGCTGGTCGCCACATTTGCATCACACTCCAGTGATCCCGACAGTATGCCCTTGCGCCCAGACTTTGGGACGGAGGGAAGGGAAATCAAGCTTCGCACGAACTTCTTTCCTGTACGGGTGCCCAAAGGTCCCCTGTACGAGTATGATGTCGCCATCACTCCTGCGGCAGGGACTTCCGCCAGACGAGTCAAGAGACGTATTTACCAGCTTGCCGAACAAACGACAACGTGGAAACAAGCCAATATGACGGGCAAGGTGGCGCACGATAGCAGCGCCAAACTCATATCCTCTTTCCAGTTACCCCAGCCACTGGCGATCAAGGTTCCGTATTACGACGAAGATGAAAGTGGTCCCCCCCAGAAGGGGGGTAAGGAGTATACGCTCACAATTAAACTCATCCAAGAAATTGACACCTCCAATCTCATGAGGTACCTGTTCTGCTCGTTGCGATTCTGGATGGTAGTCTGACATGATGTTAGCTACCTAGCAGGTCAAGCTCAATTCCGAAATTACGACGTTCTGCCTGTCATTTCTGCCCTGAACCTTATCCTCGCGTCTGCCCCAGGGAGGACAGGTGTTATGGTTGGCAGGAATCGGTATTTCTTCCGTTCTGCAGCTCAACCTGCTCGCCTGGGTGGCGGCCTTGAGGCGTGGAAAGGATTTTACTCTTCGATCCGGCCAGCTCATAAGCAGCTGATGGTGAACGTCAACGTCTGCACGACAGCATTTTACACCCCTGGTAATCTCGCCAGAGCGATGGTGGAATTCCGTGACTCTTCATTCGGCGCGCGAATGGAGGTCTTTTGCAAAGGCGTCAGGATCAAGACCACCCATCTTGGATACCGGAAAACTGTTAAGAAGCTTGCACGCTTTACTGCGAAGACATATAAGTTTGACACTCCTGAGCATGGCAATGTTACTGTAGAAGATTATTTCAGGCTCAGTAAGCTTACATGTAACTTCGTTCACCCGTATCCTCTGATCATTATTCTCCAAGAATACAATGTTCGGCTGCAGTATCCTCATCTGCAGCTCGTCGACGTTGGTGGACAGAAGACAAACTACTTACCCCCAGAAGTTTGCGAAATACTTCCGGATCAACCATTCCGTGGAAAACTCACGGATGAACATACCGCTGCAATGATCACCATAGCGTGTCAACCCCCCAACGTGAATGGGGAGGCAATCGTCAATCAGGGTCTTAGCAACCTCGGGTTGAAGGTGGCCGGTCCGGAACTTCAGTCTTTCGGCGTAAGCATTGGTCCGGACATGGCCGTGGTCCCTGGGCGCATCTTGCCCAAACCTGGAATCGGGTACTCGACAGGTCCTGCTTCTATTGACGACAAAGCCTCTTGGAATCTCAGAGGAGTCAAGTTTGCGCTTGGTGCACGCCTGGAGAAGTGGACAGTTCTTGTGATCAAGGACGGTAACAGAGATGAGTTCGCGGATTCTTCGGACCCAGAGCTTCATCAGGTTGTATCTGGCTTCAGCAAGATGTGTAACGTCAGCGGGATGCGGATCACCGCTGACCCAAACTATACTACAGCCCAGCTTCCGCGCAAGGACCCATCCGATCCCATGAGACGGGCGGCTATTGAGGCCATCAGAAATGCGCTCTTGCGCGTCAAGCCCAAGCCCAGCTTGCTCCTTGTCATGTTGTCCAGCACCGACAAAGCCATATACGAGGGCTTGAAGCACCTTTGCGACGTCTTCCTGGATGTTGCCACAGTTTGCGTCCAATCCTCCAAAATTCGCAAGAGCAGTCCACAGTACTTTGCGAACGTTGCGTTGAAAGTCAACATGAAAATGGGCGGCATCAACCACAAGCTGGACCCAAGAAGCAGCGGATGGTTGAATAGCGCGCCTACCATGGTCCTCGGCATGGATGTTACCCATCCAAGCCCAGGTAGTGCTGTGGGAACTCGTAAGAACGTCCCTCCGTCCACCATGTACCTCTCTGACAAGTGTTCGCCTCCTAGCATCCATTGCGGCCGTCGTTGCGAGTGTCGACAATGCCTTTGCACAATATCCGGCAAGCCTGGAAATCCAGGAGACCAAGAAAGAGGTATTGTGCATTGAACGTCGTTTTTCTTTTACTCACCGGAATAATCAAGATGATTACAAATCTCAAGAATATGATGGTCGATCGCCTGAAGCTATTCCAGAAGAAGAATGGCGGAAAACTTCCTACGCGCGTTCTAGTGTATCGTGATGGTGTTTCCGAAGTATGTCTTGCGCTCACCCAGTTCGTTTCAGCGATCTCATTTCTTGTAGGGTCAATTCAACATCGTTAGAGTGGAGGAAAAGCCTCTGATGCTCGAAGCTTTCAAGACTTTCGGCACCCCCAATGCGCCGTACAGGCCCAAACTCACGATCATCATCTGTGGCAAACGCCATCATACGCGATTTTACCCCACAGAGGAAGACAGCGCTGCAGGAGATGGAAACCCACGACCAGGCACCGTAGTTGATCGTGGTGTCACCGCTGTATACGATTTCGATTTCTTCTTACAAGGTCAGTGACTAGCCCACAACCCTGAGGCCATACCACTGAAACTGGAGACAGCACATGGTGGACTGCAGGGCACTACTCGCCCCACGCATTATTATGTGGTCCACGACGAAATTGGCTTCAAGGCGAACGAAATCCAGGGGCTTACCAACGCCCTCAGCTACATGTTTTCTCGCGCGACGAAGGCTGTGAGTCTGGTGTCCCCCGCCTATTACGCTGACGTCGCCTGCGAACGTGGACGATGTTATCTGCGAAAGCTTTTCCACGGATACGTTGGCGACGGAACGACGGTGAGCGGCAGTGGAAGTGCCGCCGAACAAGACGTCATCAAAGAAGCGCAAAGGTTATGGGGCGGCGGCGTCTCCAAGCCAGGCCTCAAGGATACCATGTTTTACCTTTGAGTCGCTGTGTTGATCGCCTCCGAGAGGGGGTGGGGACATTCCTTGGTTGAACCGATTTTGTGCTGGCATACATGATATATTGCTAATGTGTTTGGTTTGTGTGGCATTGTACAATACTCACATTACACTGCTCTGGCCAGAATATTGGCCCAAAGTAGTATCCTGTCTAATGTATGTCGGAATGTATTTCAATGTCTGACGGTCTTGTAAACGATTGTCCTTGGTGTAGATAATGTAACCGGGTCGCGGTCTCGATAATGGTGGGTATGCTTAACGCACAGTAGGAATGATCGGTAACTCGATAGAATGGGCCCGAGCGCTTTCTTGTCCATCCCGAATCGGTTTCCGTACATTCAGCCTGCCACCAGAGTCCGTTCGCTCAGTTGCATCCAGGTTGAATATATCACTCACACGGCAAGCATAGAATTCACGTACGCTAACAAGACGTGAATACGTCTATATGCACCAGAACGCAGACGGGCTTACATTTGCTCAATATCACGCCAGGGCCAGACGTCAGAAATCGGCCGGGCGGATGGCCCTGTGTATAGTACTGTAGAGACGGATCAACGGTGTACACCTTATACTCAATCGGTGAACTCACCAGGACCGCCATTATTAGCGCGTTGATGCTGCACAATGAATTGAACGCGAGAGCCTCTCGGTCATTTGAGGAAGCCAAGACTGAGTACAGACTTACAACGTAAGAAGGCCCATCTCCACGAATACGACGAGTAATTTCTTGATGACATTCTCTTTCCTCCTACCCAGTGAAAGTAAGGACTGAGCTTTCCATAACTTAATAAAATAGAGTCGTACCGAATCCTTGTGGGTCGCAAGTAATACATCACGGAGAGCGTGATAACGGCATCGCAGATGGCACTTGCAATGGAAGACATTGGCATATACTGACAAGGCTGTTAATGTACATTGGAATGTGAAAATGTTGCCGTTCCGCACTTTTGTGGAGACAAAAACAGCGTAGGTTGGTGTCCGGACACTGCACGATTATCATCAGCCAAAGATAAATGGGATCAATAATCTGCTGCAGACATTTCACCGACGGCCACTACGTTTGATCAGGATGAAATTTGACAGTATATCGAAGGAGAGTGACGTACCCAGCCCAAACGCTAGGAGAACATCAGTGGGCTGGGACTTTGACGAGTTCATGACATACCTAGCTGAAGACTCGAAAAGGCGAGCTATGCGAGGTTCAGTTTCAATTCTTTCTGGCATGTAGTTATCATACCACTGTCAATGTGATTGTCCTGTTTCCACCGCTGACTTGTAGACCATTGGACAAACGTTTTGGGGGACACGAAGAATTGCAGGAGGATGAACTTACTTATCCAGACTCTATGAGCATAAAAGCTAAAGGGAATACCATGAGAAGTGCTCAAAAATCTGAGGATAGTTGGCATACCATTGGACTATGAATGCGATACAATACTTGGAGCAATAAGGTCATCATTCCATGTCCGCACAATCATGCCACTCACAACCAACAAGATGGTTAACTTTAAGTTGTGATCAGTGTATGGAGTCGAGCTGGACAACTAACTTACAATCCCTGACCTGGTAGTCTGCAAGATGAGGAATGGCGAATGGCGAAGTGTAAATAAAACCTTACGCTTGAACGTGATCAGAACACATCAGAGAGGCGTTCGTACGGCACCTGATTAGTACACGGTAAAAACTTGCTACCAGGGCACAGAAGTGTGTTGTGTCGAGTACGCTATCATCGGAAACAATCAAAAGTGACGATGGAGCGGCGCCACGCGAGATTTGTAACTCACACAACGATGTACACCTGAAATGACTGAACTGTCATGTTTTGTGTCCCTTTGGTCAGCTGTTCCACCCACCTGAAGCTTCATGACGACTGTGTCAGACCGAAATGCACGCAAGTAAAATATGAATTGGCAAGCTTCGACACCGTATAAACTGAATGGGGGTCACAAGGTTGAGTTCAATGGGCCATTGGGTCGAGGCCAGTCACGGAAACGTACAACGTTGCAATGACGAAACCTGTGAGAGAGCATTAGGACCACCACCGTCTATAATTGAAGAGCAGACGCGTGTATACCTATGTACCCTGAAGCCCACTCCATTGTGAATGGGTAGCTGGGGGCGTCCATCGTTAAGGTCAAAGGATGTCGATGATGACGATGGGGAAAGCAAAGAGATGGACAACATCCTGAAAAGAGTTGGCCTCCAGGGTCATCGACCTGGAATCAATTGGTGGTTCGCGTGCCAACTCTCGTTGCTGCCTCGCCTAGTACAAAGTATTGAGTCCAATCGTAATCACAGTTTAGCCGAGAATACAACTTCTGTGGGCCAAGGACAAACCTTGACCTCCCTTTCTGTACCCACAGTCACATCCGAAAACATAATGTTGTATATGTTAAGCATGTGGAGGCTGTCGCAGGCTGCAGAAGATCTTGAAGCTTGAAGCCGCCAACCCATGATGTCAGTTCTGTGGCAAGCTGGACCAACAGAGGTGCAGTGCCGCCGCGGCAGTGTACCATTCCGATTGATTCGTCTGTCACGCGTCACACACTGGCCTCCCTGTAAGCCACAATCATGCCGTCTCGGACGACGAAACATAATAGATGAAAAATTCTCCCATGCACATAACGTGTTGCAGCCGCTGACACGAACCAAAAATTTGGACAGCCATGTCACGCTTCACAGGGGCCGACGCGACACCACTGAACGATAATGGGTTCAACTCACACACCCGCCAAACACTATTCCTCCTGCTCTTCATTAGTCGCTCCCCTCTGCAGCCCATCACCAACCATTAGCAAAGTGTGGCTCATCTGCACCTGTCAATAACGTCGGCAATGTGGAGTACATATCTTCACTTGCCGCCTGTATGAAAAACCCATGTGAGAAGTGAAAGACAAAGTAGGAGGCAGCGATCCGACCCGTGACGCAGGAAATTGCAAGCGCGCTGGCCTGCCTAGGTCCTGTAACTAGTAGTCACTCAGTATTTCTGTCGTAACGGGTACGTGCGGCGGTCTGACTGCTTACAGTCAGCACACGTAAGACATTGAAACCGCCTAACAGATCCTCGATAAACGGCGGGAAAGAAGTGGTTGCATGGGTACACCTGAATATCCTGAAGCTGGAGGTCAACCGTTCCCACAAACACGCAACAGCACCGAATAATCGAATAGTAGATCACCTGGTCTTTCCCGCATCCGGAAGCCTGACGCAGCTGACGGATGAGCATGCAGAGTTGCTTGAGCAATTTTCAAGAATTTCTTCCGTGCACGGCAAGCGATACGGCCAACTGCCTGAGTCTACACGTTAACCTGGACCTAGCGGGTTCAGGAACACTGAGCAATTAGTCAATTCGCCGCCGAGTGGTGCCGATACGATTTCGATTCCACAACCTTGGGGCCATACCACTGAAACCGGAGATAGCGCATAGTGGACTGCAGGGTACGACTCGCCCCACGCATTATTATGTGGTCCACGACGAAATTAGCTTCAAGGCGAACGAAATCCAGGGGCTTACCAACGCCCTCAGCTACATGTTTTCTCGCGCGACGAAGGCTGTGAGTCTGGTGTCCCCCGCCTATTACGCTGACGTCGCCTGCGAACGTGGACGATGTTATCTGCGAAAGCTTTTCCACGGATACGTTGGCGACGGAACGACGGTGAGCGGCAGTGGAAGTGCCGCCGAACAAGACGTCATCAAAGAAGCACAAAGGTTATGGGGCGGCGGCGTCTCCAAGCCTGGCCTCAAGGATACCATGTTCTACCTTTGAGTCGCTTTGTTGATCACCTCCGAGAGGGGGTGGGGACATTCCTTGGTTGAACCGATTTTGTACTGGCATACATGATATATTGCTAATGTGTTTGGTTTGTGTGGCATTGTACAATACTCACATTACACTGCTCTGGCCAGAATATTGGCCCAAGGTAGTATCCTGTCTAATGTATGTCGGAATGTATTTCAATGTCTGACGGTCTTGTAAACGGTTGTCCTTAATGTAGATAATGTAACTGGGTCGTGGCCTCGATAACGGTTGGTAGGCTTAACGCACAGTAGGAATGGTCGGTAACTCGATAGAATGGGCCCGAGCGCTTTCTTGTCCATCCCGAATCGGTTTCCGTACATTCAGCCTGCCACCAGAGTCCGTTCGCTCAGTTGCATCCAGGTTGAATATATCACTCACACGGCAAGCATAGAATTCACGTACGCTAACAAGACGTGAATACGTCTATATGCACCAGAACGCAGACGGGCTTACATTTGCTCAATATCACGCCAGGGCCAGACGTCAGAAATCGGCCAAGCGTTTGGTCCTGTGTATAGTACTGCAGAGACGGATCAACAGTGTACACCGTATACTCAATCGGTGAACTCACCAGGACCGCCATTGTTAACGCGTTGATGCTGCACAATGAATTGAACGCGAGAGCCTCTCGGTCATTTGAGGAAGTCAAGACTGAGTACAGACTTACAACGTAAGAAGGCCCATCTCCACGAATACGACGAGTAATTTCTTGATGACGTTCTCTTTCCTCCTACCCAGTGAAAGTGAGGATTGGGCTTTCCATAGCTTGATAAAATAAAGTCGTACCGAAACCTCGTTGGTCGCAAGTAATACATCACGGAGAGCGTGATAACAGCGTCGCAGATGGCGCTTGCAATGGAAGACATTGGTGTATACTGATAAGGCTGTTAAAATACTTTAGAATGTGAAAATGTTGCTGTTCCGCACTTTTGTGGAGACAAAAACAGTGTAGGTTGGCGTCTGGACACTGCACGATTATCATCAGTCAAAGATAAAGGGGATCATTAGTCTGCGGCAGACATTTCACCGACGGCCACTACGTTCGATCAAGATGAAATTTGACCAGTATATCGAAGGAGAGTGACGTACCCAGCCCGAACGCTAGGAGAACATCAGTGTGCTGGCACTTTGACGAGTTCGTGACATACCTAGCTGAAGACTCGAAAAAGCGAGCTATGCGAGGTTCAGTTTCAATTCTTTCCGGCATGTAGTTATCATACCACTGTCAATGTGATTGTCCTGTTTCTACCGCTGACTTGTAGACCATTGAACAAACATTTTGGGGGACACGAAGAATTGCAGGAGGATGGACCTACTTATCCAGATTCTATGAGCATAAAAGCTGAAGGGAATACCGTGAGGAATGTTCAAAAATCTAATAGTTGACATACCTTTGGACTATGAATGTGATACAATACTTGGAACAGTGAGGTCATCATTCCATGTCCGCACAATCACGCCACTCACAACCAACAAGATGGTTAACTTTGAGTTGTGATCAGCATATGGAGTCGAGCCGGACAACTAACTTACAATCCCTGACCTAGTAGTTTGCAAGATGTGAGTGGTGAGTGGTGAAGTGTAAATAAAGCCTTACGCTGGAACATAATCAGAACACATCAGGGAGATGTTCATGCGGCAGCTGATAAGCACACGGTAAAAGTTTGCTACCAGGGCAAAGGAGTGAATTGTGTCAAGTGCGCTATCATCGGAAACAATCAAAAGTGACGATGGAGCGGCGCCACGCGAGATCTGTAACTCACGCAACGATATATACCTGAAATTATTGAACTGTCATGTTTTGGGTCCCTTTGGTCAGCTGTTCCACCCACCTGAAGCTTCATGACGACTGTGTCAGACCGAAATGCACGCAAGTAAAATACGAATTGGCAAGCTTCAACACCGTATAAACTGAATGGGGGTCACAAGGTTGAGTTCAATGGGCCACTGGGTCGAGGCCAGTCACGGAAACGTACAATGTTGCAATGACGAAACCTGTGAGAGAGCATTAGGAAACCACCGTCTATAGTTGAAGAGCAGACGCGTGTATACCTATGTACCCTGAAGTCCACTCTATTGTAAACGAGTAGCTGGGAGCATCCATCGTTAAGGTCAAAGGAGAAAGCAAAGAGATGGACAACATCCTGAAAAGAGCTGGCCTCCAGGGTCATCAGCCTTGAATCAATTGGTGGTCCGCGTGTTGAGTCCTTCCCTTAATAATCACACAGCCTGGTCATTGTTCATGCGAGGTGCGGTGCGACAATCGGGCAAAGGTTAGTACATCGCATCTTACTACTTTTGGTTTGAACTTTGATGAGGACTCCAATCACCTTAAAAAAAACGCTGTTGCAATACTTAGAGCAAAGAAAAGCAGCAGTGAATATCAAGGCCCTCCGGGCAGCCCTGTAACCCGTCATGCCCATATGGTTGTTAAAAAGAAATACATCTGTCTGCGATACCGCCGAACGATAACGGGCTCTACTCACACACACATCAAACACTATTCCTCCTGCTCTTCATTAGTCACTTCCCTCTGCAACCTATCACCGACCATTAGCAAAGTGTGGCTCATCTGCACCTGTCAATAACGTCGGCAACATGGAGTACATCATCTTCGGATGCCGTCTGTATGAAAAACCCATCATGATGTGAGAAGTGGAAGACAAGGTAGGGGACAGCGATCCGACCCGTCACGCAGGAAATTGCAAGCGCGCTGGCTTGCCTAGGTCCTGTATTAGTAGTCACTCAGTATTTCTGCTGTAATGGTTACATGCGGCGGTCTGACTGCTTACAGTCAGCACAGGTAAGACATTGAAACCGCCCAACAGATCCTCGATAAACGGCGGGCAAGAAGTGGATGAATGGATACACCTGAACATCCTGAAGCTGGAGGTCAACCGTTCCCACAAACACGCAACAGCACCGAATAATCGAATAGTAGATCACCTGGTCTTTCCCGCATCCGGAAGCCTGATGCAGCTGACGGATGAGCAGGAAGAGTTACTTGAGCAATTTTCAAGAATTTCTTCCATGCACGGCAAGCGACCGGGCCAACCACCTGGGCCCATACATTTTTCGTTGACAAACCCGGACCTAATGGGTTCAGGAACACTGAGCAGCTAGTCAATTCGCCGCTGAGTGGTGCCGACTCCATCTCCTATTTGCGACAGAGGATGGTCCGGTCCAGTGGTAGTACCAAATCGTTGAGTGACCAGAGCAGGGGATCGTCAGCGGGAACCCACACGACGCATCGCGTGACCACCAGACAAAAACAGCACGGTATGGAACCCAGCAAGGCTGTCAAAATACCCTGTAGCCACGACAAGATGAGCCAGCCCCACGCACCCGGGTTCGAGGCATTCGGGCAGGAGTCGAACACCAACACGCTGAGAGCATCGAGGGTCGCAGTGGGTATCAGCGAAAACAACAACGTCGGCTAAAAAGCTTCCAATGAAACACATCGAGCGTGGACGCACGCACGAAGGGACCAATGACGAGGCCGCAACCTAAGAACATGCCGAGGTCCACAGTTTGAGGGGGAAGGTTTCATCACATTAATGATTAAAAAAACCGCCCGTCGAGTAGGCTTAGTGCAAAGTACGGATTGTCGGTAGTTCTATAGAGTGAGTTCGAAGGTTCTGTTGTTCATCCCGAATCGCTTTCCGCACATTTAACCTGCCGCATCAGAGTCCCGTTCAATCAGATGCATCCATGTGAGACAGTACGCACTCACACGGCGAACATGGAGTTGACGTACGCTATAAGAGTAGTGGGTAGTACGTCAATCTGCACAGAAACACAGACTGGCTCACATTTGCTCAATATCACGCCGGGGGCGCCCGACAAGTATTGGCCAAGTGCAGGTTGCTGCATATAGCACTGGAAAGAAGAATTAGTCATGCATATCTATCAATCAGTAAACTCACCAGGATCACTACCGCCAACGAATTGATGCTGTACATTGGGTCGAACATAAGGGAGCGTCACTCGAAGAAATTGCAAGGTGGATGCGGGCTTACAACGTAAACAAACCCGCCTCCACAAAAACGACCACCACTTTCTTGATGAAAGTCTCTCTCCTATAGTGAATGCAATGAAATTTCAACGACTGGATAGAAATAGGCCATACCGGATGCTCGCTGGTCGTAAATAATACATCGCAGAGAGTGTAATAATGCTGTCACAGACCGCACTCGCGATGGAAGACAATGGCACATACTGACAGGGATTATCAATCTACAACATCGAGATTAGAAGTTGAACATGTTGCGCACTTTTGTGGAGTATAGAACAGCATTGGTCGACGTCTGGACACTGCACGATAATCATCAATAACGGATAAGAGGGATCAATAGTGTGGTACAGACACCTCGCTGACGACTACTGCGTTTGACTAAGATGAAATGCGATCAGTAAACACATGGAGAGGACAACATACTCAGCCCGAACACTAGGAAAGCATTAGCAAATCAGAAACTGTCGAGTTCACAGTGTACCTAGCTGAAGAGTTGTAGAAACAACCTATGGGATATTCAGCTTCAGCTCTTTCCTCCATGAAAGTATCATACCACTGCCAATGTGATTGTTCTATTTCGACCACTGACTTTAAGGCGAATGTCACCAAGATACAATGACCTCCAGGACCACAAACTTACTGATCCAGATCCTATGAGCATAAAATCTGATAATAGCTGCATGAGAAATATTCAAAAAAACCTGGGGTATGTGTTATACCCTTGAACCATGAATGTGATACAGTACTTGGACTCATGAGTTGTCATTTCGTATTTGCATGACCAAATAACTCACAACGAGCGCGATGGTGAACTTGAAGTTATCATCAGCATACAAGAATGCTGGGCTGGACCACCGACTTACAATTATTATCCTGAAAAATACTCAAGGCTGGAGATGTGAATGGCGTGATGAAAAGTATTTAACTTACCATGGAACGTAGTAAGAACACATCGGAGAGGTATTCATCCGACAGCTGATCAACAAGAAGTAAAAGCCTCCCGTCAGGAAGAAGGAATGTGCCGTGTCAAGTATGCTGGCATTGGAAAAGGCGTGATGACGATGCAACAGGATCACCATGTACAAGATTTGCAACTCACGCGATAGTGTAAACCTAAATTAGAACGTTGATAAAATTCACTTGGCTTTGGATCCCTATGCTAGTGGTTGTTCCACTTACCAGAAGTTTCATGGTGACTGTGTCGGACGGAAACGCTCGCAAATAGAATATGAACTGGCAAACTCCAATACCATATAAACTGCAGGGATGGCTGAGCCCAACTAGCCACTAGTCTGAGGCGTAACATACAACATTGCGACAACAAAACCTGTCAAGAGGATTGCGTCACCCGTCTTTCGCTATGGGAAGTCGAACATCAGAAACATACCTATGTAAGCTGGACCCCACTTTACGGTGAGCGGGTAGTTTGAGGCCCCTGACATCGTTCGAAGCAGAGTTTGACAGTATGTACCGCGAAAGCAGTAGCGAACAAAGAACACTTCGTGAACGACTCCTAGGATAAAAACCTGCATTAAAGAATTGGACACGTAAGAGTCATCGAATCAATCGCTGGTCTACGCGAGATCCATGGAATACCATTGCAAAGAGCGGCGAAGTCACCAATGCAAATGCCATAATTGAATGTATGTAATGTAACGTACATAGACGGACTCAAGTTGGTCAATGGTTACCTGTTTCCAGAATAAACGATGTGGTGGACCTTCCCGCGTACATAGAGTCATCTTACCCCAAATTCATAACTACACATAATCCTCATCCAGGATTACTCTGGCATGCGACGTGCCATTTTCCATCAAGATATATGTCTCCAAGCCCTCCCGCGGGGCTGTCGAGCGGAATACGAAGGAGCGAACACCTCTACCCCATCCAGGGCCAGTATACCCACCGTACCTAAACATGGGGAATTCAAATCACTTTTCAAATGGACAGCCGCGGGAACATACCCGGAATGCTTATCAAAGCAAAATATCACTCCATAGGTCGGCTCACGTGCGCACCACTCGTCACCGTGATCTAGCAGTTTAGTCAGACCTTGTATAGTTCGGTTATCCAGAGGGCTCACCATGACCAGAGATAACGGCACGCAGGTTCTTCACGTTGGTGTTCAATGAGTGCCAAAAGTCGTTGTCTCTCCCAAGTGAGGCAGGAACAAGCGAAGCCTGCGTGGAGCCCTGTCCAAGCGTGTCCGCTTCAAGGTGATCAGATCTGGGAGTGAAACGTAAAACGGACTTGGGCGTACCATTTAACCCGGGGTTAGCGGAATTATTCAAACTTTCTTGCACAGCCTGAATGAGGTGTCTATTGGGTACTGTCAGCAAAGGTTGACTTTGGACAGAACAAGATATCCACGGTGGTATGTGGACGAAGGCGAGTGCACTTCGTTGTTCTGACGGTCCCCAGACGGTATCCATTTTCTCTGTCTCGCTTTGGATCCATGTAGCGACGCTCGAATCTACCCAATCTGGCATGTGAGTGCCGTTCGTGAACAACCCGCCTGAGACACCCTTCAGTACCATTGAGCCGATGTAGCACCACCCACATACCTCGCGAGTCAAAGAACCATAAGACCAATACAGGAGCGTGGTCTGAAAAGCAAGGACGGTTAGGGAACTTGATGGATAACTTATCCCGTGTTGACTTACCTGTGGTTTCCTCGTAGACGGGAACCCAGTAATTTCCAGGTCCACCAGTACCACCTACTCCAGGGGGAGAAAATCGCGTATAGCTCCAAGGAGATATCGCTATTTCCCGAGCTATCTCTCCAGCACGTGTAATGTTGATGTCACTGTCATGGTTCTGCAGGTAAAGGTCGTCATTAGGAAAGACGAACAAAATACGACATGCTAACTCCAGAAGTGGAAGAAAAAGGGACCTTCGCCGCATTCAAGGGGTGCACTATGGAATCAATCAAGGATGTGGAGTTCTCGCGGAACGTATCTGGTTACGCCATTGAATGGCTCAATGTCACCTGAGGCTGATAAGCAGAGATACAATCGACTTACTTTCCCCTGTGATGAGATCTCCGTTGATCACCCTGGCCAACAATGATCAGCCCTTCCCGTCGGGTAGATAGAAATGTCGTCCGGCCTCACACATAATCCGGCATCTCGATCTTCAACAGCTTCTTCATCAACGCAGTTGTGTTTATGTCTTGCTCCGGCCCCCAGGAGTCCCAAGGGTTCTCCCCGAAATGGACGTCAGAGAAAACGGTCAATTTGAAGGAACCATCTTCGTTGAAGGTAATCCGCGGTTTGTTAGGGTAGGGGTCGAGCTCAGCTGACCCAGGGGACGGTGACAGACTTAGTTGGGTTGGTTCAAGTTCGGGTATAGACGGAGCTGGCGAGGCATAGTACGGATTGGCAGATGGGTTAGGTCCTCGACGGTTAGCGCTGAGCACGTAAGCGTGGATACAAGAAATCAGGGAAAGCGTTACTGCAAACCGCATGAGTACTGAATCGCAGTCACTGGCAGAGCCAACTCGAATGTGTCTGGGTTCTCATGTTCACACACCACCTTGAAACTCTGGCTTGGCGGTTTCAAGTTAGGACTCAGATTGTTGCAAGCACTTATGTCGGAAAACATCCATATTCTTTGCTATGATCGCAATCAATGCGATCACTTGGTATAGATCCAAGAGCCTGGGGTGATTAACACTGCTAGTAGACTACGCGAGTAAAACAACAATGAACGAATTCGTCGTCCCATCTGAATGGAAGGTGAGAGCCGGAGAGGAGGACAGCCCGAGTCTCTTCCGCTAACATCAGACGTACTGTACCCAAGATGAAGATAAACTTGGTACTAGATATAAAGTTTATTGCACATACCGGCCAGGCATGTATTGAATTGAGCACCATATGAGCACGTAGGCGAGAAAACGTTCGAATTACACTCGCAGGTCGGTTGGTACATCAAGGTTCGAGCGTATAATACAGCAGCTTTATGACACATTACAGAATCTAGGAGAGAACCAATTGAAACGGAGGGCATTGCACGAGAACTGCACGTACGGGGCAAAAACGAGCGGAAAAGGAAAGTGGGAGTATCAGTCACCCAGCGAAGCTTCATCTTCTACCTTGAGCTTCTTGGGGCTTTGGCCATCTTGGTCAACAAGGACAGCGGACTCATCCGATTCTTCAGTTGGTTCGCGTCTCTTTCCATGAAAGAAGTGTTGCCGAGTTTCGAGTGCCCAATCCGTGACGCCAGAAGGACCTTCATAGGTGATGAGCACTCCAAGACGCGTTGTCCAGTAGACGAAGACGACAATCGCCGTTGTGAAACTTGCAACGATGAAGAGAGACCACAGCATGAAGGCCAAACAGCCTACTATATGTCGGTACAGAGTGAGACCAAGGGAGGCTGGTGGAGGAATGGACACGTACCAAGGACCACCTCAATAGTGATGAATACAATCGCTGCCGAGATAAACGCGAGGAATACGATGGAGGAGAAGATGAATACGGTAAGCCCGCTACGAAAAGGATCATGAGGGAGTTGCATGTTCAGTCACTAGTCAACGCACATGAATGATAACAGAGGGAGCGCAGAGAGGCCAGCAAAGACAGATACGAAAGTCTGTGGAAGCATTCATACACCTTTGGGTACGAGGAAGGGGAATAAGTACCATTGTAACTGGCTTTTCCTTGATTTTGAGAGAAAAATAACGCAACATGGGCTGGGCGTAGTCCTGCTCGATCCTAGCGATAAAGTATTGGTGTCATTGCGGAGAGTATAAGCGAAGAGGTACTTGCTGGTCGGCATACTGTCTGACGACGGTGGCGCTTCTCTGGAAGTAGCTGGAGAGGCTCTCGTCGACGGCCTGAGGGTATTCGGTCGTCTGGTTCGTGTTCGCGTCCATGGTGGTCAAGGTCAAAAGTAGAAAGGGAGTAGAGACGCGTCTAATAAGTATCACGTGCGGGCAGTACTGCATCTGCCCTTGCCGAGTCACCTGCATCGACAATGGCAGGTCGCAAGCTCAACGCCGACGAGCTCAAGCTCCATCAGGCGGCCCTCGCAAAAAATGAAAAAGTCCAGCGAATGTTTTTTGTCTAGCCGACTATCGCTCACGACAGATCACAGACACTGTCCATCAAGGATGCCGAGAAACTCATACCAGATGGAAGTGCTCGTACCGCTGCGATCAACTTTTTGCTCGGGGCAGTACGTGATTCTCTGTTGCGTTCGTCCAGCAAGGATGACTGACAAGGTTGCAGGGCATGTTCAAGGTCATGAAGAGCTCCGGGGGTGTCACCGCTTTTCGTGCCGTGATGAAGAAGGAGATGGATCTGTGCGTTCTCATTTATGCTCTTATTTGAATGCCTTGGCATGGACGCATTTTTATTTCTGTAGGAAAAAGGATATGAGCGGCGAAGAAACCATGGTGCTCAGTCATATCCAAGCTTCAGGGAACGAAGGTATACTCCTTCTCGATCACGCGTAGACAGGAGCTCACCTGCCTGACAGGCATTTGGACCAAACACCTCAAAGCCAAAACCGAACTACATCAAACCGTGATCGACCGCTGTCTGAAGTCTCTCGTTCAGAAGCAGCTCGTAAAGTCGATCAAAGCAGTACGGGTATGTCCAACCTCTTCCCCTTGTCTGGTCTACTCACTCAGTTGTCGTCTATCGCTCAGCATCCAACTCGGAAAATCTACATGCTCGCACATCTCGAGCCGTCCGTGGAACTGACGGGCGGTCCTTGGTATACCGACAATGAGCTCGACACCGAATTCATCAAGCTTTTGTCGACTGCTTGTCTACACTATATACGCGATCGCGTGCGTATATCGATTTCCTCGTCGCATTAGAGATCCCTCACAATGGGCACCAGTCATTTCCAAAGCAATCAGGAAAGCGCAACTCTCAAAGCCAGCAACGTCTCTACGCGATAGGTGCCGCACCCTCATATCCCTCTGCACAGCAAATACAACACTTTTTGAGCAAAAGCAAGATAACGGAGACAGAATTGGGCGTAGAACATGTAGAGATGCTTCTCCGTGTTCTCGAGCTTGACGGGGAGGTTGAAAAGGTATTCGTTGATATCGTCGCATTCTCGTGCTACTGCGAACGGTGATCTAGATACCCGCATTCGCTGCCTCTGCATGGGACTCAAAGGCAGGCTCTGATGTTGATTCTAGTTCGAGTTCCGAAGATAGTGATGAAGAACGTTCGAACTCCAAGAAACGCAAGCGAGGTTCTTCGAAGAGCAAGAACAAGGAATTCAGCAAGCGGAAACGACGACGGGCGGAGGACTCTGAGGACAGTGATTCCGACGAAGTGCATTTGAGCAGCAAAAAGAAGAGACGCTCGCGCAAGGATGACGAAAGCGACGAGGATAGCGACGAACCAAAGCGGAGGAAGAAGAAACGCAGACGCAAACCAAAGGAGGACTCGAGCGCAGAGGAGGACGAATCAGAAAAGGAAAGTCACAAGGAAAGGAAACGAAAGGGAAAGTCGAAGAAGCAGGACATCTCGTCCTCGGAAAGTTCAGACGAATCAGAGTCAGAGGACGAGGACGAACGACCTCGTTCAAAGTCCAAGTCTAAGCCATCCTCCAAAAAAGCGTCATCCTCCAAGATCTCTGTGAAGCGCCAGAAGTCGCCTTCCCCGATCTTGAACGAGATACCGGGCGGAGGAGCCTTTGTTTATCGGGCAATCAGGCAAGAACGGGTGGCGCTAGGGTGGTCCCAAGCCCCTTGTGGGAGATGTCCCGTCTTTGACTTCTGCCGGGACAAGGGTCCTACCAACCCTCAAACGTGCGTGTATTACGAGGAATGGTATACCTTAGGTACAGGTGCACAAAAGGCTGCCGCACCCCCTTCGATGGGGGTAGAGTTTTGACGTTCGCATGTGTAACCCGGGATCGGTAGTGCAATACCCTGTAATGATATCCAACTGTATGCTAACTCGTCTTCGTCTTGATCAGCCCCTTCATCATGTCAAAACTATTGCCGTCAGGCTGCAAGTCGATGTACCGACCACCGCCTAACGGCTCGGTACGCAACAGCCCGTAATCCGGCGTGATACCCACTATCCGAACAGTGGTGTGGGGCTCCGTGGTAGCCAAGGTGACGGTTTGACCTCTGTAGGCGGACTCGGTCAGAATGATAGCCAAAAACGGACGTTTAACCCACGAATGTAACCACGAGCGAGTGTACTGGTCCATGAAAGGGTAAAAACCATCGTTCTCCTCAGTAAGGAACTGGTTCCAGATACGCTCAAAAGCGGTAACGACTGCTGCAGTTACCCGTTCAACAGAGAGGCCCGAAGACGCTCCTTGTCCACGCGTCAAAGCCTCAAGCTGAGCAAGAGAACCGATAGGAGGTTCGTTCAAAACATTTAATCCACACCCTGCGTCTGTTCGTGAGTGCCGATACGAAGTCCTCGAGGCGTGCGAGTGACACATACCGATGATAACGTCCGCTGTATTCCCTCCAAAGTTCGTGTTAACTAGGATTCCTCCCACTTTCTTTAATTCTACTCTCTCCGATGCCTCCCCGACCGGGAATTCCCCATATATGTCGTTCGGCCACTTGAGCTTGACTTTGGTTGCCCATGCTTTCACGGGATCGAGTGCCTGACACGCATCGACGACTGCGAGCGCAAACAAGTATTGGACGAAGACTAGGTTGGATGGGCGAATCGAGCGCGGAGCATTAACTGGGACACCTTGAGTCAGAGGTAAAATGCAAGTGCCGCGAGGGAGAAGAGACCTCACCCGAACCAACACTTTTGAGAGGGATACTGAGTTTTAGAGAAACGAGCATGCTGCCTGCGGGAGAAAGCCATGCATTCTTGCCTCGACCTCGGCCTGCCACTTGCTTCGTTGCCAAGGAGAGTAACGGTGAGGGGAGGGCACGAAGGAATTTGGGGTTCCTGCAAATAGAGAGTAAGCTGAGAGACCAGAGGCGTACGATACACTCACTTATCAAGCATTGTCTGGGTAGAGGTGACGACTTCTCCATAGAGAAGTACATCACCCATAAGCAGCTCGTCGACTTTTTCGGTGGGACGGAATTCTTCCAGTGCCGTGAAGAATGCGCTAGGGGAGAAGAGAGGTGTATAGTGCACTTCTTGCTCAACAGTCAGCGGTTCAGCGGTCAGGATGACATTTTTAACTTCCTCCTTGGGTGGTCCAGACAACAGAGCAAGAACAGGGTGGGACGGAAGGTCTGAAGCAGGCATCTCGGGAACAAAGTGAAACTGAAAGGTGTCCTGTTCGTCTGAAAAAACTGCGCTTTCAATTGTAGTCACTTTGAGGCCATCATCTTTGAGAGTGAGCGCAGAGAAAGCCGTCTCAAGATCCCGATCGGGAAACAAGGCGTGCACGACGTGACGCCGGATACCCCATCTCTTTGGATGAGCAAGGAGTAACTGCGGAAGGGGACCCAATCCAGGTTGCTGGCTTTCGGCTGACTTTGGCAAGTCGAATCGCAGGCCTAGGGCAGATAAAGTCGGGACAAGTAATTGCTCGGGAAGAGGTGCTGCGCATGACCAAAGGGCGATGGCTCCACTTTCACTCAGTGCTCCCGCGGGCGTTTTGTCATCTACGTATCTTCCGAGCACCCGCGTCATGTTCCTGAGACCGAGTGACGCCGATGGAGTGCGTGTAACCGCAATTTCCCTTTCGTCGTGATTCACTGTGGCAGGAGTGGAAGCCTGCGATGGAAAAGAGACGTGGAGCGATGACACATTGCCATCGACTAGTCGAAGAATGCTTGTGTCCTTGACGAGCTCCAGACCTGCACCTACTGATCCGTAGCTCGAATGCAGACCGAACACTCCTTGCGATGTACGCGCATTCACGCCAAGAGCCAGTATTCTGCCGCCAGATTCAGCGTATTGGCGCACCCCTGCGTGGTGATCAGGTGCGGCAAGCAGGACGAGTAAAGCACACGCTGTCTGCCAGGGGTTCTCTGGCGCAGCGAGGACATCTGGGGCAATGATTTGAGGGAGGTAGTGGGGGACGAGGATGGAGATGAGCAGTCGCTGAACCGAGGCAGCATGTGGGTGTGTGCTCGGGTACACGAGCACGTTCATCGTCTTGTCAGTGCAACCGATTCAAGCTAGGTTTCATTGATAAAGTTTCGTCGGGGTCATCGTCGTGACGACTTGGACGTGCCTTACATCGCGAGCCGTCGTAGCACAATGGTAGTGCGTTGCCTTCCTAAGGCAAAGGTTGTGGGTTCGAGCCCCATCGGCGGTACTGGATAACGTAATACCACGGCTCAATTTTTTTTCACATTTTTCTTGGTTAATTTACCGCCGTATTCTCCCGTGTATTTACTCACCCAAAGTCTAGCTCGGACAAGTCGAAGTTGGCTGCGAATGTGGAGTCTCAGAGAGTACATACGGCTGGTCGCAGTACGGGTGATAGACGCCACACTGCAAGTCGCGTGCCTGTGCCAGGTCCAAGTCTTAGATCTTGTCACTTGATATCAGCGCGAGGCAGGTAATACATATTGGCACCACAGCACGTTCCGATTCGCGGTCGGCAACCTCTTCAAAGGCTCCACGCTCCTCGTCTCCCTTTCTTCCCACTTTCTTCACTTCTCCAAACTCAACGCCCCCAGTCATGGCAGCAAGCTCCCACTTCAAGATCAGCCTCCCGTCGCCAGAGGAGTATAGACAAAGAAAAGTAGCCTTGATTAGTGGTATGTGTTCCCCATCGATTCAGTCGCGTCGGGCAGCGGTGCCGGTCGAGGGCTGGTGACCCACGTTCGGCGTTTCCTCATATAAATCCGCGAGCCCCATCGAGCCTTCGTTGATTCTCTTCAACACAGGAATCACTGGTCAGGATGGGTCTTACCTGTGAGTCGCTTCGTCCTAAAGTCGACTTCGTGCGTTTACCTTGTGCTATAGTACCGAACTGCTCCTCGAAAAGGGCTACGAGGTGCACGGCATTATACGTCGTTCCTCGAGCTTCAACACCAATCGCCTGCAACATCTCTATGCGGACCAGCATGAACGTAAACCCTTTCCCTCTCTCAACCCTGATCTACTCTCATCAACTGCTCCCAAGGTCCCAACAAGTTCAAATTGCACTACGGCGATCTCTCCGACAGCACCAACCTCGTGTACATTCTCGCCCAAGTGCTCCCTACCGAGATCTACAACCTCGGAGCTCAATCTCACGTCAAGGTATCGTTCGAGATGGCGGAGTACACAGCCGACGTCGACGGCTTGGGCACACTCCGTCTCCTCGATGCCATCCGTACCGTCGGGCTCGAGAAACACGTGAGGTTCTACCAAGCGTCTACCTCTGAGCTGTACGGCAAGGTCGTCGAGACGCCTCAGAGCGAGACGACGCCGTTCTACCCACGCAGCCCGTACGGTGTCGCCAAGCTGTACGCCTACTGGATCACGGTCAACTATCGTGAAGCGTACGGGATGTATGCGTGCAACGGCATCTTGTTCAACCACGAGAGCCCGAGGCGTGGGAGGACCTTTGTCACACGCAAGATCAGCAGAGCTGTGGCGGATATCCATCTGGGCAAGCAGAGCTGTCTCTATCTCGGTAATCTGGACGCGCAACGTGATTGGGGTCATGGTGGGTCTCGTCGCGAGTATCCAAGGTGTCGATTTCTGAGTGTATGCGCTTAGCCAAGGACTATGTCGAGGGAATGTGGCGCATCCTCCAGCAGTCTGGGCCCGAGGACTTTGTTCTTGCGACCGGTGAAACTCACCCGGTGCGTGAGTACGTCGAGAAGGCATTTGCTGTCGTAGATGTCTCGATCAAGTATGTGAATCTTTCACAAGAACGATCATTTCCACTGACCAGTGATGTATTGTAGATGGCGTGGCGCTGGCGTGCAGGAGGAAGGCTACGACCCCAAGACGGGCAAGGTTCTCGTCAAAGTGGACACTCAGTACTTCCGTCCTGCTGAAGTCGAGTACGTTGCCAGCTGATTTCGTGTCACCCTTGGTTCCCTGACGGGCCTGCCAATACAGCCTCCTCCTTGGTAACCCTGCAAAAGCCGAGCGCCTGCTTGGTTGGAAACGCCACGCGACCTTTGACGAGCTCGTGCGTGAGATGGTCACGGCCGATCTCCATGCATCCCGGAGCCTCATCGAGGATCAAAACTAAGCGACCGTCTCAGACACGCCCCAGATGTAAAATAGTCGAAAGAACCGTGCATGTTTCGTTTTCTTCGTTTCAGGACTTTGTAATGAGCCTGTACGCAACCAGTCTAGTTTTACGAAAGCCAGCGACTCGTTTCTGTGCGAGTTCAATTACTGCATCATGGTCCATCCTCGATCGATGCGTGCAAGTGCCGGCCGTGGGAGCTGCTCGACCAGTGCAAGAACTTGCATTTCTAAGTGGTTATCGTACACCAATCTAGGTTCTGTTTACATCAATGGCTACCAGTTCTAGCATTCGGGAAGTTTGTCAGGAACCACTGCACAGTCTCTTTCAGGGCTAAAATAGCGCATCAGCAAGTGTATTCGACTAACAAAAACGAGTCACAAACCGTCTTCGAATGGGGTAAACTTGAAGTCTGGCCCGATCAGCTTCATCAATTTTTCGTTGGAAGCGGGCTTGCGATCCTGTCCGTTGTCCTTGGGTTCGTTCTCAAAGACCGCCGCTCCGGGATAATCGAGAGTGCGGACGATCGAGTTTGCGACCTCCCTGATGCTGGTTTCATCCCTTTCATCCACTAGAGAGTGGTATTCGGATTAGCCAGAAACGCGACAACGATTTTGAACTGTACCTGAGAAGATGACAGGTTCGACACTTTCGTATTCGCGAAGTTGCCAGATGAAGAGTTTGGCGAGGTCGCGAGAGTAAATAAACTGACGCAAGGGCGATCCATCGCCCATGACCTTGAACGGTGTCCCGTTCTCTATGACGGGGGTGAGTCACCACTGCGAATAGTACTGCGGGATGCTCACTTTTTGCGAGATAGCACTTGTGAATGAGAGCGGGGATAACGTGAGCGTACTTGAGGTCGCTATCCAAGTCCAATCAGAAACAGAACAAAGCACCATCAGTTAGACTCACAAGTTGTCGTGGGGTCCAAATACATTAGTGGGGATAGCGGATGTGAAGTTGCAACCAAATTCTCCCTTGTACGCGCTGCAGGATGCTGTAAGACAAAGTATAGTGATAAAGGTCGGAAGTAAGCGGACCGATTTTGCACATCAACCATTCGTTTGGCATACGCGTAACCATAGTTTGAGTCGTGAGGAGGGCCGAGGTGCACTTTCTCCTCTGTGAGAGGGTACTCGACTTTGTCGGGAAAAACGCATGTTGAGAGGCACGAAATGACTTTCTGTATCTTTTTGATACGAGCAGTATGCAATATGTTATCATTGATCAACATGTTGTCCCGAAGGAACGTCATCTGGAGCAGGAAACCGTCAAACCGATATATTCACGAGCAGACAAGTCACTACAGACCTTGCGCTCTCTGTTGGCAAAGAGACCCCCAACTGATCACGCAGGATCAGAAGGATTAAAGGAATCGGGTATAGACATACCAAGGGCTGCTAGGTGAATGACGTGCGTAGGCTGGTGTTTTTCAAAGAGTTGCAGTGTCTGTTGGGGATCCCTGTCCGTATGAGCGACGCGAACATGAGCGCGATTAGTTCGCTACACGGGTTTGAGACGTACCTCAGGTCGGCATCGCGAGAGCTGGCAAAGATCCACTTCTCGCCTGGCTTCTTTCCGAAACGTGAGCCCTCAGGCTCGTTCTCGATAACGTATTCGATGGCTCTCCCGACGAGGCCAGTGCCCCCAGTGACGAGCACGACAGCGGGCATTATTCGACGATCCGAATAAGTATACTGATGATGGAGTGTCAACAAGGCTGTGTATTGGCTATGTACAGTATTTATAAAGCTGTTCGATTCCCACTGGTCATAATCACGGCTACATGTAGAGTTCCCGCTCCCAGTTTCCAAGTAGCAGTCGAGTCTAAGACAAATCAACGATTTGGCCAGCGCACATGGTTATCAAGGACAGACAGGCGATATCGACCGAGGTTTACGGTCTCGCGGCGTCGACAGAACCGATCGGTCAACATGTCAAGGAGGCATTGAATATCATCGAGGATGCTCTAGACACCTATACGTGCGTGTATAGTCTAGCTTGGACGGCGCTCACGATGCGAATCGTTTTCAGACCGGACAAGGTTTCAATCAGCTTCAACGGAGGCAAGGACTGTGTGTAGAGCATATCTCTTCGCGCGGGCTTTGGTGACCGTTCACAGGTACTGTTCTCCTCCATCTCTACGCCGCAGCACTGGCCCGCCGGACGCCTACGAGCACCAAACCCATTCCAGCCGTTTATATTCCAGACTGTTCCACGTTTAAAGAGCTTGAAGACTTCACATGGGGGTCGGCTGGGGCATATGATCTTGATCTCTTGGCGTGCTCCTCGGAGTCCGACGTTCCACTGCCAGTCGAAAGTGTTACCCCAGGAGCTACAACGCCCAATGCACGCAAACAAAGCGAAGGATGCGTGGTCCGTGCGGACCTTTTGCGACCCGTCGGGAACGCTCGCGGCGGCGAAGGGATGCGGCGTGCTCTGGAACTCTACAAGGAAAAGTACCCACATATAGAAGCCATACTGATTGGAACGAGGAGATCGGACCCACACGGAGGTGAGCTGTTCTGTTTGGGGGACGAATTGCCAAGTGACGTTTTGGAAGCCACACTCACGTTTAGGAACAAGACGGATTGTGGCTGGCCCTCGTTCGAGCGCGTCAATCCCATCATCAACTGGTCTTACTCCGACGTATGGACATTCCTGCGACAGTTGAATGTGCCTTATTGCTCATTGTATGACCAAGGGTAAGCCAACGCTTCAATCAAAGACACCATTTTAAGCGCAGAAAGCAGGTATACATCCCTTGGTTCGACACACAACACATTTCCGAATCCCGCGCTTCGTATTCATGACGACTTGTCGGAACTGTTGCCATCTTCTGTGACAGTTGTTGCCAACGAACCAAACGCCGTGTGTATGGCCGAAGCATCTGTCCCACGCCAACCCAAGCCCTCCGCAGAAGATGGTTATTTTGAAGGACTGATAGTCGTTGCCAGCAACCCAGAGAGCACACGCATGGCAGAGCCCTGCATAGATATGGCCAACTATTCTGAGACCCTCGGGTCTCTGCGGATCATTGCCAGCGACCCTTTGACTGTGTGTGAGGCGGAGAGCAAGCCTGCCAATGGCAACGGTCACGCGAAGCCGCCCATAGAGTCTGCGCGCTACAAGCCTGCTTACATGCTTCAGGACGAAGCGCTCGAGCGGGCTGGAAGAGTTTCTGGGACCACGCTGCTGGGGAAAGCGTAGTACAAACAGAAGTCTACTTAAATACTTGATTATCTTATGTACCAACTGCGTTTCACAGAATCATACGTCCACATAAGACGATTGTCCCGTTCACCAGCTTGACAGCGGCCGACTCAGGCAAAGACAATTGCCTGAGACCATCTATTCATTGACATTCACTTGGAACCTCTAGACTAGTCTGGCACAAATGTAAGTACTTCTCTCTAGTTCTCTGGCTTCTAGGTTGGGTACAATCATTGCTCACCTATCTGACCAGTCAAAAGTCGACTATGCGCATCATTTTTTTTGTTCTTTCGTTGAGATATGTTGTGATCTCCTCCTACCAATTTGCATGAGAGTCTAAAGATCTACATGGTATTTCTTGGCAACGGGATCCATGACAGGGTTGGGGTGGTTGACAAGTGATGACGCTTGAAATGCTGCAGTTGGGATGGTCGACAAGCATTAGGACTCGAAACGATGCAATCAGAACGGTAGACAAGTGCTGGGACTCGAAATTACACAGTCGAGGCGGAAGCACTGAGGCTCAGAATGTTGTAGTCGGGTCCATCGACGAGCATTGGAGTCCGGGGTGTGGCAGTTGGGGTGGCCGGCGGGTGCCGGGGTTTGAAACATGGTAGTCAATGAGCGCTGGGACTCGAGATGACCAGTCGAGGTGGGTGACAGGCGCTAAGGCTCGAAATGTCGACTGGGGCGGTCAGTGAGCGTTGGGACTCGGAATGACACAGTCGAGATGATTGACAAGTGTCGGGGGGCTTGAAACGGTGGTCGGGATGGTCAACAAGCACTGGAGCTCGAAATAACATGGTGTGGATGATCAACAAGTGCTGGGGCTTGAAATGACAGTCGGACTGGTCGACAAGCGCTGAGACTCCAAATGTCCTGATTGGGGTGGTCAATGAGCGCTGGGGCTCGAGATATAGCAATTGGGGTGACCGACAAGTGCTGGGGCTTGAGATGACACAGGTTGGGGTGATTGACAGGCGCGGGCCCCGGAACACAGTGGCCGGAGTGGTCAATGAACACTGGGGCTCGAAATGCGCTGCTAGTCGATGAGTGTTAGGGTTCGAGATGTAGCGATTGGCGTGGCCGATGACTCACGAACGCTAGAGCTCGAAATGATACCTCAAAATGTTGCGGTTGGTCGACCATTGGGGTCCGAGATGTTGGAAACTGGGTGGCCTGGGACTCCAAATGACACAGCTAAGCGGTTGAAAAGCGCTGAGGCTCGAATGTGCTGATTGGGGTGGTCGACGGGCAAAGTGATGCGGTCAGGGCGGTGGGGAAGTGCTGGGGTCCGTAATGTGGTGGTCGGGGCACTGAGATGCATGTTTTGATTTGCGATTGATTTGCGTGGTCGAGCAAATGTTTGGCAACCTTTCCCATACAGGATGACTTTTGTCCAATCACTAACACTGCTCACAACCTCCAACGCGCAATGGACGACGACGCAAGAAAAGACAATCGCCCGAGACTATCCATTCACCGACATTCATTTAGAAACTCCAGACCAGTTCGTCCTTCGAACGTATCTCCAGTTTCTCTGGCTCCCAGAGGTACGATCATTGTTCGCGTTCGGTTCGCGTGTCTGACCAACCAAAAGTCGATCGTCCCCATCAATCTCCTTGTCCCGTCTTTGAAACGCGTCCAAGACGCGTCACTACGACCTCCAGATTCACCCCACCCACTGCATGCCCTCTTGGACCCGTTGCTCTTGTCCGTTCGTTCTGTCGCCGAGAAATACCACACAGATCTCCCACAGACTCTCGCGCAAGACGGCGGAGGAGACAATCCCGAAGAATCTATGATGTGGTATGCGCTTGGCTATGAAATGAACGAGATTGGAGAGGGCCGCACGACAGTCAACGATGAAGATGCGGTCATACTTGAGGAAAAGTCACGGAATATGTGGCTCGAAAGGCTCGAGCGACGAGAGTGAGTGTCGATTCCTTGTGCGGATGCCGCATACTGACGATACGTATTCAGGGTGCAAATTCAAATCCTCCTTTACCTGTTGAAACTTTCCCTGCCTGGGCCTTGCTCCCCGCTACCCCGGGTAAAGATACCCACGAACGATATAGTTCCTTCCGCCAAGAAGAGACGGCAGAGAGAACGAACAAAGTTTGTTGTTCCGTCGGCACACGAACGATTAGAGTCGTTCATGGACAAGCTCTCCATGTGGCAGCTTCTCATCAATATGAGTGACTCGAATAAACCTGCTGACAAGGACGAACACGATTGGATGCAAACATTTTGCGAAAGTATCGTTGAGCCCCAGTGAGTTCACCTCGATGGAACCTAGTATCTCGGTGTTCATCGAGCTCCCCATTCATCGTAGATTCAAATTCCAGCTTCCCGACGTGTGCGTAATCTTGCGCCGCAAGTTGTTTCCCCATTCGCCGTTTTCAGACGGAGACAACGACACTGACACGCGATCAAGTCCGCGTCCCAAGCGCAAATTCGTCCGGTCGTCCACGTCCAGCTCCTTCTCCGGGTCCAAGGGTAAATCTAACCTTAAACCCATCCAACGATCCTCCTCCGTCGTATCCCACACCGTGTCGGATACGCGATCCCGTTCACGTTCCTTGTCCGTCTCGCTTGCCCAAGATGCATCCACAAGGCGTTCCAATTGTACCTCTGGGACGGCATCATCCCTCAAACGGGCTCTCAGTCGCGAAATCAGCATGTCGCGTGGATTCAAACCTCGAGCACAGCAATCACAAACGAGTCAACCCAACACCTCAGGTACGAAAGTACCAGCCAAGTCAATGCGGGAAGACAAGAAGGAAGACAAGCGCTCGCAAGGTGTGACTCTCGTCGCCGCGACGCCTACGAAACCCAAGGTCAGAGGAAACGCGAGAAACCAAGCCTCGAGTCAAAGTCAACGTCGGGCTTTTGGTCTCGGTGTCGGCGCAGGCATAGACAACGGCGGCATTGACGACGACCTGGAAGATACTGACGACGAAGGCCTGACTGGGGTCAAGGACGAAGACGAGGAGCTATGGTTGCCGGGATCTTCTCCCGACGTTCTCCTTTTGGGAGGGAGGAAGCGTGCAGCGAGCAGCTCGTCCTCGAGTTGGAGTCTCTCTGACGCGGCCGGGGCAGAAATAATGGACACTCCCGTGAAGAAACGGTTGCGCATATAGTGGTAGTAACCATGTAGGTCGGTGTATTAACTCTGGTGCTGCTCAGCACAATTTTCGAATGTATACCTAATGCGAATTCACCTTGCTCGCCTTTGGCAAGCACCGGTGGCAAATATTCACGAAAGCATCCTCACAACGTCGACCCAATATCGTCGGAACGACTTGCCAAAAACTCCGATGACTATGCAAACAGTTGCATCTTTACTGGTTCAAGTCGTATGGATTGTAGGCATGCCTGACCTGTTCGCTCTATCCCCCTCTAATTCTCTGACGGTTGTAAACAGAGACTTAAAACAACTAAAACAATAGTTTTGCATGAGTTATCACTATCCTCCTGGTCCACCCTCTATGGTAGTCTCCTTCCTTGGTTGACAACATTGTTACTTCAATCACTGGCACTTGGATGATCTCATGACGGCAACTACGTTTGGTATTCCATGCGTCAGAGGTCAAGCGCATGGATGAACTCACTCACCAGGACAGATTTGCTACCCAGCATGGCCCGGATCACGCTGCCAGCAGGTCGGAATAACTGTCTTGATCGGTCCGCCTGGGTTGAAAGGGACCGTCGTGTCTGCGAGCACTCGAGCAGAGAGGAAAGCAAGGGCGGAGAAGATTGCGATTGTGATATGCATGGTCCTAGGAGCACCTGTGTGGACGAACACAGTACTATGGAGTCGTGAGTGCTATTTCCCGACTGCGTTTATACATGTGGTGAGTGACCTGCAACAGATGCAGTGTTGTGCTCGCCATTTACGTGGCCATCCTCGTTTTACTAGGATGGGGCATCAGACGGGGTACACGTCACACTTGAAAGTGAGACTGGTGACCAGTCTACTTGAAAGTACGTCCGGGCGCAAAAGAACCATCCCACGATGGAAGGGAAGTTCCGTACTGACCTCAGTTTCCAGATTATCTCCCCGACCACTCTTTTGGCGTTTCACCAGGTTTCAGAAATCTGATCGTATGTATGGACTTCGTGCGATCTCGCGTGCCAAGACCGCTGTTAGCGCTCATGTCCCTTCCTCAAACTGTGCCAGTGGATATGACAGCCTACCTTTTCGGCAAACTATCTTGCACTTTCCTGTCCTAGCTGATATTTGACATCCGATATGACTTCTACTCGTTTCTAACCAAGGCTGATTTTAAGAGTTTTGAACTGTATTCTGTAGGATGTTTATCCCGGGTGCTTGTCCCGGAAAACAATGCAACTGTGGACGCTGGGCCATGTACATCCGTCTTTGAAGATCTGCTCCTCTGATACTTTCGGTTTGTTCGAATGGTGCTTCCGGAATCATGACAAAGCCCATGCAGACCCTGTCAAAATCAAACCAATCCAGACCGGTAATGTACTCTAGCAAGTCTGTCAATGTTGTTGAAATCCGGACAGTACGATGCAGCGACGAAATCAGGAAAACAGCGAAGTGAGAAGGGACCAGAAAAGTGCACAGAAAGACCAAAGAATCTTGCACAGGTTATTCATCAAAACAATGCATCGAGTGAGTCATGCAAGGAGACGAGAGCGTGTCAATGTACGGGCAACGTGAATGCTGGCGATGGGTATCGAAGCTGGTGGATCGGAAAGCATATACCTCGCAGTGATATATTAAACAAAGTGTCGTGCTATAGTGTCCAATGATATGCAGATATGTTCGTGAAGATGGTATGATATGAGCGTTAGGCTGTGTGCGTGCATCGACATCATCGTCAAAACTCGAAATCCGAGGGGAAGCAAAAAGAAACCCCTTATCTCCCAACCTGATTGCGCGCGGACAATGGAGAACTTGCTATAGCATTGGTGAAGGCTCCACCGTTTTGTCCAAGTGGTACTGGAGGGGGCTTGCGTCTTTTTGGAGGAGCAGGAGGCGGTCTACGTGCTTTTTGAGTGGCAATAGATGTGGGTGGTGGGAGATCGGAGGACGCGGATGACTGTGGGAAATGGGGTTGGTACTTGAGTTGCAGACTTTTCTCCGCAGGCTGCAAAAGTGAGCCGTCGTCCATGGAACCAGATTTCTCTCTTCGCCTAGATGCATTCGTAGTAGTCGAAGTTACAGCGCTCAGGCTAGTGGCACTCTCCATGCTTGGTCTCCTGACCTCATCAGAACCCACTCGCGATACAGATGGCTTAGTAGGCCGCGACCTTAAATTCTCGATGCTGCGACTTGACCGTATATGTTTCGTCTTGGTTGGAAGTGAAATAACACCATCGAGTGGTTCTTCGGAGCCCGCTAGCGTAGCGGTTTGAGATTCTTGCGTTGTCGACGCGAGGATGTCATGGCTAGGGCTACCCTGGCGGAAGGTTCCCTGGGGATCCAAAGCATCTCTATCGAACGAGCTCTTTCGCAGTTGCACACACCACTCCCCGCTGAGACACCGCTCTACCAATCGCTTCGTGGTCGGGTTGATATCCCGGATGTTAGCATTCTGCGTGAGGGACTCTAGCGCCATCACTACTTGGGGACGTTTGTACGGAATGTCCCGTAATTGCGTTTTTGTAAGGAGTGGATGTAAGACACGGAGGTATGTGTGACGCAACTGTGATGATTTGAACCAGTTTCGAACTATTGTAAAAGTGGAGTTCACTCACCGCTTCACTGTCATCATCAAGGTCTACCAACTCGCGCAAAAAGACATCGACAAGGACGCAGAGGTCATTCGTGTAAAAATACTCTGAAGTCGCTTTAGAAGTGAACAAAATATAAAGTAGCTTCAGCACGAGTAACTGCATGCAGAGATCTTCCGCGGATCGAGCTGGAGAACATCTTCAACCACGATAGGAGAATAAGCCATGTAAAACGTACATGCACGGTTGAGCATAAATATCATATTCTCTCCAAATGTCTTGCTGGAACCAAGGCGAGATATAAGCACATCAAGTATCCGGTTTCGCACTTCGAGCGCTTTTCCCTGACCAGTCTGAGGTGAGGTAGCAGTGCCCAAGCCTGCAACCATAAATTGTTCGTTGATCGCCACCTAGATGAAAATCAACGACTGTTATGGGGAGAATTGGTAATGCTCACTATCAATTTAATAACAGAATAGTTGAGGGTCTCATCCGGCATGAAGCGTGTCTGCTCCACCAGCTCAAAAAGATGGTCGATGAATGAATCATTGAACACACCTGTGCGGTGTGTTAAGCTAGACGAGCTCGACTACAAAAGAGAAAAAACATACGTAAATCTTGCTCGGATAGCTTCTGAACCCGACAAACTTCGTAGAGAAGTCTAACACTTAGCATCCTGAGCTTGCCTTCGATAGCAACTGGACCCATGATGATGCTTGCACGAGAGCCTACGCCGTTGGAAACGAGGTTAGGACCAATATAAGAATCGTCGGCATCTGGGTCGATCTCGACCGAGATATGATCCATCAACAGTGGGATGAGAGGTTGCCATCGTTTGTGACTACGAAGGAAGGAAGATTGACGTCTACCCCAAAACAAGAGGAGGCAGTACAAGATAAATTGTTCATGAGGGTTGGTCTTCTACCAACGCGTGTAAGATGTATGGGAGCGGTTTGAACGTCGTTCAACATACCGATTGAACATCCTCGATTGCGAGTTCACACATCCTCTCCGAATGAAAAGTGAAAAGTTCGGAATCCAAAAGCAACTGGCATGCGTGCTCTAATTGTAGTGGACTGTGGAGGTAGTATTCTGCGAACAAGATCAACGTGGGACGGGAGAATGAAAGCTGGGGGAGCTTACCGTGATAGGAAGCGCACAAGGATGCAAACCTCCGTAATGTAGTATCAAGCAAAGATAATGTGGCTGAACCGTCACTCGGGAGACGGAGGACATCGTCAAGCTCTGGAGTGGGATGGAAATAAATAACCAGAAGTTGCAGGGTGTGACAAACCCACCTGCCCAAAATTGCTGGGCATTCTCAATGAAGTATGTAATCCCCAAATCATCTTCTGCGAGCATGTTTACTGCAGAATCTGAACTCTGGACCATCGTGGTGGCGGAATTTTAGGCGTCAAGCCTCCCACAGGTTGGGACTTGTGAGATAAAGAGGGGAAGAACTCTGTTGCACTTCGGAGGCAGCGCGAGTCTGATTGAGAGATGTCTAAACGTTGAGCGTCCGCTGACCGAGGATCTAAGCAGTGGTACTTTTCTGTTGAAGGCTGAGCTGGCTCGTGATCAGAGTTGGCGACAACGAGCAGGAACACTTGAAGACTTGCAGTGTCCGGGGTCAGAGTCCGCTGGCAAAGTGACACACAATGGACCCGGTCCGGTTTAACCGTCTGAGTCAGCAGTCTCCTCCACCACTGGCAGCACTTGGAACGATGATTGATACTCAACTCTTATCTTCCCAAATTTCTCGGTAGGGGTCACAATCGAGTTCGTACCCGTGGCCCACAATAGCGCTAGCGATATCCATAACTTGTCAATACGACCCGTTTTTAGTCGACGCTACGATGATCGCTTTTGGATTCAGTCGTTCAACGGCGCGTGGATCAGTCCAACTTGAATTTGCTGGGTCCTGCTACAGGTGGAGATGACGAATCCCCATATAATTGGATATGAATCGTCGTTGGCAGTCAAGTTTGCCGTCCTATAGGATGGTTGGATAAGAGGTATGGATATTACATGCTATGCGGTTCTATAAAACAAAGCAACAGTCCAGCAGCAGCGATAGTAGCAATGATATCCGCGAGACTATGATCTCTTGAGGAAAAGCAATGCTTTCCCCGTTATACCCCGAAAAGTGCAACAATGCCATACGCTGCACCTGCAGCCGCTCCGCCGACAAGTAATGTACTTACTGCACCCCACAAGTATCCTCTGACTCCTTGGCCCGCCCCAGTTACCCTGGCTTTGACTGCCCCGAAGACCAAAAGCACGAAACCAGTCAGAAGGCAGGAATAGATCAAGGCTACATGAGCACGGGTAAAGAAAAAATAAGGAATGAGTGGTATGATCCCTCCAATAAGGTACCCGAGTCCGATCGTGATTGCTGACCCGTATAAGCGACTTGTCGGCACTTCCTCTGTTCGTGAATACGAGATGAACGTAACATTCGTTGAAGGAAAGGGAAGACGAACCCAAACCCTCCCCAAACTTGAGCAAGAAGGGAGTTAACCCGACGTCGGACTTCCGCCTGAGTGATTGAGTTTCTTCGTCCGAGGGTGACGAGATATCGTCGTCCGGGTCGGTGTCACATTCGATATCGCGCAGACACTTCGTGACAGCCCTCGACGTGGGTTCATCAACACCAACTGGGCTGAGGACAGCAAAAACATCTCTTTCCAAATTTGCCTCGCAGCTGCGGAGCACTCTTGACGATATGTGACGCTTCAAGAACCGATAGTGGTCTCTTTCGGCCTGAGAAGCAAGGAATCCACCGACACCCATGGAAATAGCCCCAGCAATGAGTTCTGCAGTCCCCCCAAGAACGACCAGTCTAGACTCTCCAAGCGATGATAGACCGGCGGTCAACGCAAAGGGAACGGTCAAGCCGTCGGAAAGACCAATGATACTAGAAGTATGTGAGTGGCTCGAAAACAGGCAACCAGGGGAAAAAGACTTGCACGTCACGGACAACATCAGGATTGACGAGGGTGCGGTCATCCTCGTCTCTGAGCTCCTTACAGCACACATCACCTTCTCTTCGACGTCTACCGCACTTGACAGGAAGGGGAACATCCGCACTGGGTGAGTCCAGAGACCAAACGAGTGGCGTTGACCGAAGGGCTGGGTCCCTATGTTGAAGAAGGGGGACAGCGTCGGTCTCTGAAGACATTGTGAAAGGATGACGAATGACAAGGATTAGTGTGGACTTTTATGAGGGGTGATTGGATTCGTTCAACCAATCAACGAATGCGGATTTGAGCATCTTCCACATGGTATCCAGCACGTGCGACTCTCCTGTCGGAGATTCTATTTTTCCATTGTCAGCTGATCACAGTAATTAAAACGTTTATTCTAAGCAATGGCCGCCGTCACTATAAAAGCACTGCAGCAGGCCTAGGACTGTACCGCAGCTGTAATCACCCTGTAAATTTATCAAAATAGGTCCTCATTGCAAGAAATCTGGGACACCGGATAGCTCCGGATCACCCTTCTGTCGCCATCGAGACCGTCTTCAATGTCCACCAAGTGCTCCAGGTCCTGAATTCTCACTGAATGTCGTTTCGTCCCCTGGGGACGTTTCATCCCAAACACCCAGAGGAAATCGACCATGTGGTGGTACGTGTGTTACTAGTGTTTCGCCGAGGTCTTTGGGTGCTTGAACAGGTCGAACCATTTCCCTAAGTGCCACTCTGAATTTTGCGAACCATGCCCCTTTCTTGCCCGTCGACAACGGCGAGAACACTCCAGACGAAGCTATACCGTCGCGTTAGTATGTTGCTGGGGATGAGGCTTAGGAGGCTAATCGCACCCGCATCGACACATTATCACTACCTTGATCAAGGCTGCAATGGTCAAGCCAAACTTACCACCTTGTAAGCCACCATCCACACGTATTGCCCGAAAAGAATGGTCAGATCATTATGTTTAGTCAGCCGCTCTGGTTCCACGCATAGCCTTTTCGTTCGAACAATATCGCCCGTTTACTTGGTGGACTATCCCTCTAGTGCCCGCGCGGTCAATGACAGGCTCCGAAAGCAAAGCCTCATCGGCGATTCCAAGCGACTTATAGGTCTGATCATTAACTTAACTCTTTCGATATGTCAGCTTCTGTACTCTAACTGGGTACAACTCGATGAACTCCAAGTCCGCTGGTGATCGAACGGCGTACCATTCGCCACTCCGGAAACGCCGCACCCGCCGCTGATATCGGCGGTCAGAAGGATTGTCACAGAGCGAGACCCATAACTCGAGCTCCGGGCTCAGGTATGAATCACTATGTCCGCAGTAGAACGTCGATTGGTTGTATTCAAAACTATGCTCGCTCAAGTATATTCTATGCAATGTAAGTGTCAATAATAAAGGTCAAGCTTCTGGCTTACACTCTTCTATGAAAAGCACGACGAGCATGCTCACTTCTGCGGTCCGGAGTGCTGACGTCAGGCCGCGTGACAGACGAATCGATAGTATGGACACGGTATACACGATCGTGATCGGGAAAGGTTTCTCCAATGCCTCGATGAGGTTTGCCCTCCGAGTCCTTCAACTCATCATGTGCACGTATACTGGTGACCTCGCTTCTTCGATGGTGTTGTAGGTGGCACAAGGCCACGATCGGCTGGAGTAGGGCTGACTTCGGGAAGGAGCAAGGCAGTGTCGTGACGAAAATGTCGATGTTACAGAACCGGCACCACTGTCAGTTGTCACGAGGCCCCCGCGGAGGTATGTATAGTGCCATATTTCTCGGTAGTATTTACTTACCTGTGACGTGTAGCCGTTCATTATAAATTGGAAAGCTTTCCTTTGGATATGGTCAGCATCTCTTCTCGTTCCGAGTCGCTTGACTGAAAAATGGTCAACACAAGCGCCTGTCTCATCGGTGTTGTCTTGTTGGCTCGTCATGGCGATCGCTCTGGCGTAGTCTTCCAGAACTACACAACGTACAACTCGACGCAAGGATACTTGACACCCTATGGGTCGGTGCGTCCAACGTCGGCTGTTGGATATCGTGTACAGCGCTGACGTTCTTGCAGGGGCAACAATATGACCTGGGCTCTTATTTGAGGCAGACGTATCTCAACCCAGAATCTTCATCCTACATCCAAGGTATCCAAACCGATATTGCTGATGTGGACCAGCTTTTTGTTCGCGCAGACGCGGGAGGAGGGAATGCCATACTCGGTTCTGCGTATGCTCTACTTCAAGGTCTTTACCCACCGACGGCCAAGTCCAAGTCAACCCTCGCTAATGGTAAGAAGGTTGAGGCACCACTGGGAGGGTACCAGTACATCCCAGTAGAGTCTCTTGAGTTCTGGCAGGCCCCTTCACTTACCAGTTGGATGGAATGCGAGGTGAGTATTCGAAATTGAGATACATGTATATTATACGTCAGATATCGATCAAGGTTTTCTAGTATTTCCAATTTCACTTGGCTCGTTTGAACAAAGGTGGTGGATTCAAGAATGCAGCTGCACGAGCCGCTCCTTTCCTTGAGGCTGTTCAGCCGTATCTCAATGGCATGAACAACAGCTTCCTTAACATTGTATGCGCCGTCCACTCCTGTTTGACTGTGTCTTGACTCGAATCGGCAGTGGAATGTGAGCTATAGAGAACGGCGGTGGTTGGCATCATCTAACGTGCTGATAATCCCAAGATCTATGATTATCTGAACGTTCAGTATAACCACAATGCGACCTTCTACGAATCATTCCCCAAGACTCTGTTGGAGCAAGCCCGCTACTTCGCTGACATTCATGAGCGAAGTGTCTTCACGGACAGTGTCCAGGATGGAGTCGGCCAAAGTGGGTGATCCTATGGTACCGTAACATAGTCTACTGAAAGTTCATAGTCGCGATCCGAACTCTCTGGCCCGAGATCTTCTGGTTGCTGGGCAACATGACGCTGCCCAACAACAAGGTCAAGTTTGCGTTGACGGAGGTCGACTACAAGCCCTTTATCAGCCTATTTAACGTCACCAATGCTACAGTGACCAACCCCGAGATATCTGGGATCGGTGAGAACGATTGCCGACTCTTCTTCCTCTTGTACACACAATATTTACAGCTGATTACGCCTCTGCTGTTGCTTTCGAGCTATTCAAGAACACCGCTGGCGATTATGAAGTTGCGCTGAAATTCAAGAACGGGACGAATGACAAAGAGTTCAAACCCTTGAAAATGTTTGGCCAAAACAGTCTCCCTCTCCCGCAGTTGATCGAGGCTCTTGATGTACGTTCCCGTTCTCTTCATCTGCCGCTTTACGTCATGACTCTACTTTTCTCAGTGGACTACCATTAACTCCACCATAAACTGGTGCTTCTCTTGCAACCAGACTATCCTCCGTGGATGCTCTGTTTTCAACTTCAGTAAAGATCCATTCCTTCACCCTGGAAACGCCACCCAGAATGGGTTTGCGTAAATAGAGAATCATCCGGGTCGTTGAGTAGTGGCGTTTACAGTATCCTCTGCTGTTTCCTAATTTTTGCATCGTATGTCCGATTCTTAGCGTGCATTGCACAACCTTTGATATCCAAGTATGGCGCGAAGACAGTCATAAATTTTGACCATTGGTGTGGCCGAACTTCGAGGGTCAGTGCATTCAATCACCGAAACTGGGTCCTCTGCGCGGACATGTGCCTCCATCCATAAACGGTGTAACAATGTGGGATGCAAATCGAAGACCAGGCACGCTGGCTGCGAAATCGATCACAGAATAACTGTCAGCTCGCGGAAAGCTTTGACAGGTCAACCCCAATGGGACCATGCTCTAATAAGCACGGGGGCATGCGCTGTCTCCGAGACGATCAAGTATCTGCAGTCAGACCTATGGAACAAAAGGGACGCTCTGGCGCCCAACCCATTCCACAACGTGCTCTGTTCTCTGTCGGGGTGCTCAGCCAACCAGCATCGCCCTTCGCTAGGACCTATCAACCTAACAATTGACATCGCCGTATTGTGTTACACACAGTGTGGCCGCCGCTTTGGCCTCTCTGTGAGATTCCACCATCCATAAATTGAACCATTTCGATGCAAAGCCTTATCCGAACGGCACAGCAGTCCACTTCCTCTTTCTTCTTCCACAAACATCAAAGCCTCTGGTAGGCCCACTCCACACGCAATCACGTGACATATAGATATATATTCGAAACATTCCAATGCCAGTTACAACTATCACATCCACCGCGTCGAAGTCTGACTGGGAGTTGAGCTCACCAGCACGCCGCCGCCGTTCACTACCTCTCTCTGCCATGTCAAGGTCTCCGAAACAAAAACACAACACTTGCGCTGTCACTTACGCGGGGGACATCGGATGTTCCGAGCCAGTTCCGTCAATGGACGGCCCCGCCCGCTGGTGCAGCCGTCACAATGAGGTATGCTCTAGTTCAATCTGTTTATGTCTCGATGACAACAACTGTTTAACTCATAGGAGCGCTTGAAGTTATACGCGAGTTATAAGCATCACGAGACACTTCTCCGACATTTCTCCGACATCCCAGGGTATCAGGATGTCGGGACAATCATGACGTGCGAGAGCCTTCTCCTTCTTCGAGAGTGGAATGCGCGTCTTCGGGAGAAGTACAATCTGTTTACCAAGTGTGTAGTCTATCAACGAAGCCTCTTCTGTCCCCTCACTGTCTCACAGATGCATCGAGGCGCGCGTATACTTTACTCGAAAGTTCTTTGGGTGCGTGTTATGGTGCATCTATGTGCTTGGTCATGATTTCTAATATGACTACTGCAACAGAGAAGACATGGCAAGTACTTGCGCATGTTACAACAACGCGGAAACTGACTGTCAGGCACAGGATTTTGGTCACAAGACATACTGGGATGGTCTGGTGCGGAAGAGAGCCGAATTGGAGGAAGTAATGGGACACGTTGAATCGCGAGGCTATCAACTTATCCTCAGGGACCAGGATGCACTGTGGGTGCTGCAAAAAGACGCCCACGAGTCTGGAAGCTGTTCCGGTTACAAGGATCTTCCCCGTGGCACTGAGACATCTTTGCACTCTACCAACAGCGTCGAAGACGTTACTATCCAAGATCCCCTGGAGGCAGCCTTGCGCGAAAGGGCAACCGAATTCAGAGAGAAGATCAGGATATACCTTGCTTGGTACTGCTCCCCTTCGACGTCACGGTTTCATGCCGAACGATTGGAGGTCATCTACGCATATGTTCGTCGGGCAATCTACATGGATGCTTCTCTCATGTTCCTCGCACATAGCTATGACAGTGTCACGGCCTTGCTGAGCGACGAGAAGTTGGATCTCGCTGCAGTGCAGAAACTTTGGCATGCCATCTGCGCCTTGTGCATACACGACGTTCAAAATGCCGTCGACGACGTGGTGCGGTCCACAGACGGGGACCATGTTGTCGTGCTCGGCGGAAAGGTCTTCAAAGACATCAGTGGCGAACGATGGCCTTTGCATGCTTGGGGCCATATGACGGTCATGCGCCGATGCTATTCCTGTCTTCGCAAGACTTGTAGAACGGTATGTCAATGTTCATGACCTTTTCTGTACGCACCTCACCCACCCTACATAGATTGATCAAGTCATCGACCTCAACCGGTACGCTCTGCTGACACGAATGCCACTCTCTCAAGCGCACCTCAAGTACGACTTCAGCGTCGATGGATCCAGAGAACTCGTATTGGCTGGCTTTATCACGGACGACATTCCGCTCGCTTCACCTCGCCACTCGATTATCTCGACAGAGTCTCGGTCAATCTCAACATGGGAAGAGACCAGTTCTAACATTACCTTATACGCTGGCCTGTCCTTGAACGATCCGAAGGCGCAGGCGTTTGTCAATGCATGTATTCGCCACGCCGACTTCATGGTTATGCTCCGCAAAGGGGCAGATGCGCGGATCATTCGCACTTCCTCCTCCGTATGGACCTATCGCAGGCGATGTGCCCAGAATCTTTCGGCGCTTGCTTCCGAACCTTGGGAGGACGTTGTCAATCTTTCAGACATGGCGCTCGAAGATGCCCAACCAACTGGATGGGGCCAGGAGAAGATCACCGATTGCATGCAGGTCATCGTCGTTGATGCCAGCGAGGGCGCGATGGGCGACTTTGTCCGGAAGCTTGTTGAGCTTTGGTGTCAAGTCTACAAGGTCGACGACAAGAACGAATTGTACAACACACTGAAAGGTACTTACGAAGCCACTGGCGAGCTGGAGGAGTACCACGAGGTAACGGACAAGATCGCGCTGGACCACTACCAGGCTTTGTGGGGATCTATGCCGCCCCCTGCTATGATCGAGGACCCGGAGTCCTTTAGGCTTTGATTTATTTTGATCTTTATGTTTTCTTTGGATGTTCCCTCTGCATTCACGCATTCCTCGCATAATGTTCTGCATCTCTGCTTCGCAGCACACGTTCCTTTTTTAACACCATCTGTCGGATTAATTCCATCTGCAATGTCCTGCATCACTGTTTCACAGCACACGTTCCTTTTTAAATGCACCCCTTGCAAATCGCTTGGATCATTTCATGTATCTTGATCGTCGATTCATATCATCATTCTTGTATCACTGGAACAGCTTTGTAGCATACAACGACACGAATACAAATACTATGATCGTCAACTGATATAGCACTGCTATATCCAATGAAGGTCCAAAGGTACCGCGTATACACGATTCTGCATAAACTAGCGCGTAAATCTACCAGATAGAAATACCAATAGCGGGCGGAACGTGCGTGATTTCGCCTTAAAAGTTCTCTGTGGGAAAAGTGACATGACAATAATGACATTAGAACAAGGTCGAGATACAAAACGAGAGAACGTACCCTTCCCAAAGAAGAACCTAGTTCCACCGGTACCAGGGTCCGAGTACTTGTTACACAATTGGTGGAGTTGCCCGGACAACACGGGAGGGCCGCAAAAGAACTGCAGAGGAGCACGTATGGAGTTAGACTGGGATGCTGCGGACGTGAGCGTGTGCACACGTACCACACCGACGTCCGTTTCCGGGTGTTTGTCGACAAGGGACGAGAATACTTTATCCCAGTTGGGTCGCCCAAAATGGGTTGGGGAACGCAACGACGTGATCGCATCTTTCTCTCCACCGACATCTTGGACCTGAACGACATCGTGGGCGTTGAAAAGCATGCGATCAGGTTCTGATATTAGCCCATTTGGTAAGAATAAGGGATGCGAGAGACGCACGATAATATTGTTCATGTCGTCCTCTTTAATTTTGGCCGTGAGATAGATGTTGATTTCGATCCGGTTCTGAGTGTCTTGATCTTCAATGGCTTCCAGGAGGGAATGGAACCACTCTGCACTGCCAAAGTCGCGAATGACCCAGGTGAAGTAAACTTTGGAAAGGCGCGTTGGCTTCGAGTTATTTAGGTTGTTCATGCGGTACCAGATAGATTTCAATATGCTGTGATGAGGTTGGTATCATCTATAGTCCTTAACAACAGCGGGAACTTACGAAGCAAATGGCGTAACGCCAATACCAGCACCGACGAGTAGGACAGTTTCGTAGTTCAAATAGTCCTCCGAAGCGCTACCGAATGGACCGTCGACCATGAGACGTGGAAGTGCCCGGTTCAGAGGTGGGTTCGTGCTTGTGCCTACCACCCAACCACCAGTGGCATTCACTTCCTTCTCTTTCTTGGAATCGAAATCGCAACCGAGAGCCTTGGCGAGTGCCGTGGTAAAGTCACCGACAACACGAATATGAACGGAAATGTAGTCCTCCTCCGGCGCACTGCAAGGACGTTGGACAGATTCATTCAGAACGGGTGAAAATCGCACGAACCTAGTAAGGGTGAAAGGATGCCATTGGAAATACGAGATCTCTGGGCAAGAAATGAAGATGTATTGTCCTGCGCGAGTCGTCGTCTTCTCCTTCTTGATTTGGATCTCAACCACCTTTGAAGGGTGCTGAATGACCTTAGAAATGTACGTTTTGTGACGAGATCGAATTTCACGTAAGACACGCTCATAGGTCCAAATGACACCACCAACAAGCCAGTAGCGCTGAACATGGATTAGGAAAAGCAGGCTATGGAGGTAAACGTTGAACTCACCCAAAAAACTCCAATGGAATTGAACGAACAGAACGGCGATCTGTCGGGCTTGATCATGCACCACATTCCGTGAAATTGCCATGCAAGGAAGAAAACGAGGAACAGGTGGTGAGTGTACCAGAACCTCTCAAAGTTGGCGCGACGACGTTTGTCCATGGCAAACCATACTATGATACCAAGACAGGCGGTCATGATCCACCCAGTAGCTCCAGTACCAGTAGCAAAGTTTGCTTGCAAAAAGACAATTATGCGTTGACCAGTAGTCTTGGCATCGGGGTCCAGCAGAGCAAGTTCTTGTAAGTTGCGCATGTGAGCCGCAATATGAATGATTGTGAACACGACAATAGACCACGCCGTCGCTTTGTGAAAGGTGATGCCCTTGTCAAAGGGAATGAACTGGTTCAAAGGAGTCCGACGAAGGAGTGAGATGAAATTGCGACAGACGGGGAGAAGGATGAAGATGATATCGGTATGGAGCACAAGAGCAGCAGCACGCGCGATGGCTAAAGGAATGGTTTCCTGAGTCTTGTTCATCTCAAAAAGTGGATCAGGGGATACTGACCATAAGTAACGCCGAAGGTGGCACGAGCGTTGGTAAGGTCATCGCTCAGCTGGTAGTTCATGAAACCAAACGCAATGACTAGACAGTGGAAGAATATCCAGGCGAAGAAGAATAGTCGCTTTCCCCCTTCGTTGATCATCCATAGGTCGAATCTCTGTTTGAGGGTGCCAGGTTTCTGCGGTCCCTTTCGGGTACTTCCATTTATCCAAGTCTGTTGAATGCCCTGCAGTCTGTCGCGCTCTGACTTGTTCCTGTGAAGCGCCCCCCCGATAGATGCACCGACGTGGTTATAGTCCGCTTTCGGATCAACGAAAGGGTTCCGATCAATGAAAGGATTGCGGTCTATGAAGTCAAAGCCAGAGAGCCGTTTGTTGGCCATGGTAGGGTCAAAGACGCGTCAAGCGATGACCAGAGATAATTGCAGGACCTGCCCGAGAGAAGAAGGGAGCTGGGAAAGCAGAATGGGCTGGTTGCCTTCTCGTTTTATCATCGGACAAAAGTCACCTAGTATCACATGGAATTTCCCACCTCACTGCCAACCTCCGTCTCCCGCACTGCGTCGCAACCAATTTGAAGCCGAGGAGTCCAACGCAGAGTTCTAGCATCAATCCACGAGTCCGTCCGCATCAGTTGCACAGGATAGTTCAAGAGAAACTGCCTGGTCGCTTGATCGCCAGACTGACCGGTTGACTCTGTTGTCAGTTCTTAAAATTGGTACCGTAGTGGCGACAACGAACAGTGCAATTTGAATCGGTCACCCCGGGCCCGTGTCAATTACGACATACATTTTTAGAGTGTATACTGGCTGTCCAGATCGGTAGTGACTGCATATACTTGTTGTGCTACCCCGCCTTACACACAGTTTAACCAACTACAGAACATCGACACTTTCTGTCTAGAGATCTTGCTGGAGACACACAATTCTTTTGGGCTATCACGTCAAGCAACCAGTTGCCACAAGGGAACGAAAGCCGCATGGAAACAGAACTACCTTGGGTACCCATTGTAGTTTCAGGACTCTCACAAAAACCAACAACCATCAAATTCCGACTACAGGAGCGTGTCTTGCACTGATTACCATGCTGCGATCATCACTCTTTGGAGCAATGGGAACAAGGTTTGATCAAAAAAGTCATGGATGATCAGGGCTTTTTCGGTATTACTTGCTTTTCTGTACTCACAGTTCCCATAGCATTGACTTCATCAATGACGTTTGGCGGATACACTCTAGAGATACCCCCGCTGGAGGCGTTAGCATCGTGTCTGTGCATGATGCCAAGGGGGTTATATGCCAGATTGATAACCGAACGGGAGCTGAGTCGAGCGCCCGACAGGTCGTGGGAGGAGGTATCGATACTACGGTAGCCGTGGCAGCGGTGCCTGAGACATATGCTGACATGAATTTCCTCCTCCGACTGCAGGACAAGGCACCCCAGCTAAACATTTAAGCAGATGCGGATTCGGCTATTGGCTTGATAAAAGTGGATCCGTCCTGTAACATTATCGAGCTTCAAGTTGCACACGACTACTTTGCGGACATAAGTGTCCCGGTTGGAATTATCAGCTGAACACGGTCTCACACGCGGGAAAGCCGTGCGTTGAAATGTTGACGCACTGCAGCTCCCTCTCCGCCGGTAATAGGAGGGAGTCCGTTGACAGTTCCGTCCCGCGATTTGAAATATGCCTAATTTCCATCCTCGTTGAGAAAAGAAAGACGAAGGTTTCGTGACCTAATATGAAACACACTGCTGACCATATTGAGCTGAGTTGTTGGATGGGGACGAACCAACAATTGAATAAGCAAACAGGACAACATGGACGAAATCGGATGAACCAATGTCAATGGCTCCCCTGGCCCTGAGTACAGGGACTTCTAGGTCTTCAACGCGGTTTCGAACCAACGATTGATAAGCAATATCTTAGACATTCGCGCAATAGCCTTGCAAACGTGTTTCACACAACAAACGCACCTTCAAATTTTCCAACAATACATTGTTCACATCGTCGTTCTAGTCGAGACCAGCCCATCGTCAATTAAGCATAAGGGCATACAATGGAGTTATTGACGGACCAAGTCGATGTCACTGCACTCCATGACGACAAGTAATGTTACGCGCCAACAAGTTTGTCATATTGTGCCTGCTACCGTGTCTGTCGAAGGACGTAGTCGGGATAGGAACCAACCCGATAGCGAGACGACCACCACGGTGGACATCTGAATGCCAGAAGAGCCGATGCAAACTCGACAATGCGACAACGCTAAGACCGTCAGAGCGATATGTATCGATCCCTATTCATAAGAATTGAGGTTCACGGTTCAACAATCGCAAACCAGGATAAAAAGAGTGCATACTGTCAGTATTCCGTACAATACGTCAACTTTCCCCGCCTTGGTTGTTGCACAGACATGGACCAGCGACTGCGACTGCGAATGAGGTGTAGGGCATCGTGGATGAGAAGAGAGTGTAAGCGGTCTGACCGCCGCGAGTAACCGTTACAGCAAAAGGCAGAATACGGAGTGACTGTCACTCAGTATCACGGACGGTATATGTACTAGTAACAGGGACCTAGGTAAGCCAGTGTGCTGGTTACCGACACACTGAATACCTTTTATAGGGCGGGAACATGTTTATTTCCCCGGCAGAGCGATGGTTGGAAGATTGGCTCACTCAGCTGCGAGTAGTTAGAAGTGAAACTCCCATTACGGGCCTGGCTCAGGCTGGGTGGATTCCTGTCAAGTCAGATCATATACCTTCTCGTGTGGAAGATACTTGGCCAGGGGTTCCTGCCTTCCGGGCCGTGCGTGCCGTCTTCCCGTTCATCCTCGAATCACTTGGAGTCTGTGAAGATCGACAATGAAATTGCTGTAGATCATCAAATCAGTCAAGGTTGCTCAGTGGCATTTCCAGTCAACTCGTCGACAAACATCTTTGCCTTCCAGCCTTTCAGGTGCGACTTAACCCAATACAACAATAATCATTCAATCAATCCCAATGTATCACATACACACTCGCATTCAATCCAACCAATCCTAGTCCATAACCATATACCTCAAAACCCTTTACCAACTTTTACCAGATACCGAAAAATATTCACAATTTCGATTTTACGTTCAGTGGCATATTGCCATGGAGTTCGAGAAATTACGTGTTGATTGTGGTGGGGTTGCAGCCAGAGACCAGGAGGCCATTCTGCAGGCGCACTGCTTCAGACGACGTACAAGAGAGTATAAGCGATAGGGTGGACTCACGAAATTGTCGCCGTTGCAGCAAACGGGCTGGGAGGTGCAAGTGCTGCCAGAACCCACCCCACCGACGGTGATCGGAGAGCACGTAAACCCGACCTGGGTGCCAGGGGGGGGCAAGGGAAAGCCCAGGTACCCATAGTACTCTTGGATGAACGAGCTCTCGGACTATTGTAAAGGACCTCTGAGCGTTTCAAGTAATTAGCGTCGACGAGAAAACCTCACGCTCTGATAGCTGGTGCAGCACTGGAGGCTACCCGTGTCGCACTGGCTGCTTCCGCCGCCGCCCGTGGTAGCAGTGGCAAGCCCAGTAAGGGCAATGACTGAGAAGGGAATAGCAGAGGCGCGATAGCATCGCGCGTTCTGTCCGTGAGCGGTGAGTCTAATCCGCGTTCGGCCAGGGGGATGGATTATGAAGGAGGGACATACAAGCAAAATCATCCACGAAAGCCATTAGGAGTTGTCGCAAATGGTTATACCGCATTCCCTCCGACATCAGATCAAGGACTAACCAGCTCTAGTCTCATCGTTCCACAAACAAGGACGCAGGAGTGCATGGGCGCACATAATGGCACAGAGGCAGTGAACGCCCTTGATGAAAGCCATCGCTTTCGGCGTCCCGTCATTCGTTGAAGGTGGTGGCCGGGGAGAGGTTGAACAACGACAAGGTCAGTGATATCGACCACTGTGAGTTGCGAGAGCGAAGAATTGAAAACACCAGACCAGTTCCCCTCCCGATCCAAAGCCGGAGGCATCAAGGGGTGGCGCCTCGCCGTCGACGTCGTCAAGCACG